>JBCEWC010021234.1:0-10558 GCA_038996855.1 Solanum aculeatissimum | reverse complement strand
ATGATGTATGATTATGTGCTATGTGCAAGCATGTTCCTCCCATTCCCGAATTTCCCCCATAGCTTGAGTCACAAGTCTCTAAACACTTAGAGCTTATGTGCTATATGCTTTAGCTTCCGCGTTTCCGAACCGATGATGAGTGTAATGATGCTATGATAGCTTGATTGAGGGTATTTGGGTCCTCTTTGCCCATGTCACATCTAGGCCCCCTATCCGGGTCGGGACACATATACCCAATCACCAACATGGAATTCAAGATCTTTCTTCCTCACATCCGAATAGGACTTTTGGCGAGTTTGAGCTGCCTTCAACCTTTCCCGAATCAACTTCACCTTTTGAATGGCCTCAACAACCAAATCCGGGCCTTGCAAGGCCGCCTCACCTATTTCGAACCAACCAACCGGAGACCTACATCTCCTACAAAACAAAGCTTCAAACAGAGCCATACCAATGCTAACAGAGAAGTTATTATTATAGGCAAACTCGATGAGCGGTAGATGGTCATCCCAATTTCCTTTGGACTCCAATACACAACCCTTTAGCATATCCTCTAAGGTCTAAATTAACCTTTCGGCTTGCCCATCGGTTTGAGGATGAAATGCGATGCTCAACTTGACTTTAGTACCAAGTCCCTTTTGGAAGGACCTCCATAAATGAGAAGTAAATTGAGTGTCACGATCTGATATAATAGACCTCGGTATACCATGCAACCTTACCAACTCCCGAATGTACACCTTAGCATACTCCTTGCCACTATATGTAGTCTTAACCGGTAAGAAGTGAGCCGACTTGGTCATCCTATCAACCACTACCTATATTGAATCAAATTGTCTCCGGGTACGAGGTAACCCAACCACAAAGTCCATATTCATATCTTCCCACTTCCAAGTAGAGATTTTAATATCTTGTGTCAAGTTACCAGGCCTTTGATGTTCCACTTTCACTTGTTGGCAATTAGGACACTCCAATACGGACTTTGCTATATCTTTCTTCATACCATGCAACCAATACAACTCTCTCAAATCTCAGTGCATTTTGGTAGATCCCGGATGAATAGAGTATTGTGATTTATGAGCCTCCTTCATGATGATTTCCCTCAAGCCATCCACATCCAGAACACATAGACGGTCTTGGTATCGAAGCACACCATCTCCCCATTGGGAGAAAACCTTAATCTTACCATCGACAACCAACTTCTTTAACTCCACCAAGGAAGGATCTAAATCTTGTTTAGCCTTAACATCAACTACCAAAGAGGGCTCGGATCCACCTTGCACAGGGATTCCACCATTATCGGATTCGGCAAACCTCAAACCTAACCTAGACAAACGGTGCACCTCCTTTGCTATCTCTTTCTTTCCCTCATCCACATGTGTCACACTTCCCATAAAACGTTTGCTAAGATCATCTGCCACAACATTAGCCTTATCGGGGTGATAAAGGACACTCATATCATAATCTTTAAGGAGTTCCAACCATCTCCTTTTCCTCAAATTAAGGTCCCTTTTGTTGAACACATATTGTAAGCTCTTCTGATCTGTGAAAACATCCACATGAACCCCATACAAATAATATTGCCATATTTTCACAGCTAACACTACCACCGCTAAATCAAGAAAATGGGTCGGATAATTTTTTTTATGCACCTTCAATTGTCGGGAAGCATAAGTTATCACCTTACCATGTGGCATAAGTGTAACACAAAAACAAACACGCGATGCATCGCTATAAACCACAAACCCATCTAACCCATATGGAAAAGTCATAATCAGAGCCGATGTAAGTCGATCCTTCAAAGTTTGGAAACTCTTCTCACATTCATTTGTCCACACAAACTTGGCTTTCTTTTGAGTCAACTTGGTCAATGGAGATGCTATAGAGGAGAACCCTTCAACAAACCTTCTATAATAACTGGCCAAACCAAGGAAGCTTCTAATATCCGAAAGGGTCAATGATCTAGGCCAATCCTTCACCGCTTCAGTTTTCTTAGGATCAACCTTGATTCCACCACCAGACACCACATGACCAAGGAAGGCAACTTCTCCCAACCAAAACTCACACTTGCTAAATTTGGCACACAATTGCTTTTCTCTCAATGTTTGGAGAACTAACCTCAAATTTTCCATATTCTCTTGTTCACTACGAGAGTAGATCAAAATATCATCAAAGAAGACCGCTAAAAAATTATCAAGCAACGAGTTGAACACCTGATTCATTAGATCCATAAACACCGCCGGAGCATTTGTCAACGCAAATGACATTACTACAAATTCAAAATTCCCATAACGAGTCTGGAAAACTATTTTTGGAATATCACACTCCCTCACCTTCAATTGGTGATAACCTGAACGAAGATCTATCTTGGAGAAATGAGTGGCTCCTTGAAGTTGGTCAAATAAATCATCAATTCTAGGCAATGGGTACCTATTCTTAACGGTCACCTTGTTCAATTGCCTATAATCAATACACATCCGGAGAGACCAATACTTCTTCATCATAAACAACACCGGAGCACCCCAAGTTGAAATGCTTGGTCTATTATACCCTTTTCTAACAAATATTTCAATTACTTCAACTCTGTTGGGGCCATACAATAAGAAGGGATAGAAATAGGTTGAGTATATGGAAGAAGGTATATACCAAAATCCACTTCTGTATCGAGAGAAATACCAGGCAAGTCCTCGGGAAACACATCGAGAAACTCATTTACCATCGAAACTGATTCAAACCTAGGTGACTCACCCTCCACATCTCTAACCGGTACAATATGATATATACACCCTTTAAAAATTACCTTATGGGCTTTGAGGTAGGAAATAAACTGACCCTTTACTACGGAATCACTACCCTTCCACTCCAACACGGGTTCATTAGGAACTTGGAATCTGACTTACCTAGTCCTACAATCAATTGAGGCATATGACGCATGCAACCAATCAATCACTAGAATAATATCAAAATCATACATTTTAAGTTCTGCAAATTCACCGGGGAACACTTTATACAACACCTACATGGGACAACCACGATACACTTTTTGAGCAATAATAGAATCACCCATGGGAGTGTACACCGAATAAGGTTCCCTCAACGTTTCACAACTCATACCAAATTTGACAGCCAACAGAGGTGTCACAAAGATAAATTTACCCCCGGATCAAGTAAAGCATGAGCATCAAAGTTAAAGATTTTCAACATACCAGTCATGACGTCCGGAGCTTCCTCCACCTCTTGGCGGGCATGAAGAGAATAAAACCAGTTGTTCCTAGGAGCACCACCAACCGGGGCCTTTGGTAGCCCTTGATCACCAAGAACAACTTGATCCTTCTTCACATTCTTGGGGCAATTTGAGATTTTATGGTCCAAGATACCATATCCAAAGCAAGCACCCGTGACCCTTCTACATTCACCTGCATGGTTTCTCCCACATTGGCCACAATGAGGAAACCGGGGACCAACCCCAACTTGTGCCTTAGGAGGAGACACCTTAAGATTAGCAATTCTCATGTTAGAACCTTGGCCTTGTTGGAAACCGCTAAATCCACCACTACTCTTGACATTAGAGAACCCACCCTCAAGTTAGGCCCTCTTAGATTCATGTACCCTCCTCTTCTTTAGCTTTTCACCCTCTATTTAGTCGGAATAAGTCGTGAGCCTCGAGATGTCCATATCCCTAATAAGCATGGTCATTTGGCACTCCTTCACAACCAAATCTGAAACAACAGATATGAACTTGTGCATCCTTGCACGGGGATCAGACACAAGCATAAGAGCATATTTTGAAAGCTTAGTGAACTTAAGGGCATAGTCCCTCACTATCATGTTACCCTATCGTAGATTTATGAACTCGGTTATCTTAGCCTCTCTAAGCTCAAGAGGAAAGAACCGATCAAGGAAGGCCATCTTTAATTCTTCCAATCAACCTTAACATCCACCATTCTCTCAACAAGCCATCGATTGTACCACACTTGTGCCACAACCTTAAGTTGGTAAGTAACTGACTCCGCCCTCTTCTCTGAATCCACACCCATGATAGTCAACACCTTTGTGAGTTCATCAATGAACTCTTGAGCATCACGTTGAAGCCGGAGTACCAATGTTCACGGGATTCACCAGATGGTCTGGTTGGCAACTGCTTGGGATAACATGGATACCACATTCCTGAATTTGACATGGGACACCTGCTCCTCTACCAGTGCTCGAGGATCTTGTTCCTAAACTCCAAGACCCTGACGGGGAAGGGGAGCTCTTCTGGGAGGCATATTCTAAAAGGGCGACAAGAATACCAAGAGTTTAGAAAGAACTATCGTAACAACTTACTGAACGACATAAGGATGAAATGAAATCACACCCATGAACAAGACTTTAATTGACACAAAATGTTGGACTCTTAGGATTATCACAAACCTAGGACTCTGATACCATATTTTTCACGACTAGGATAAGGGTCCTAGGTGTGACATGGCGAAGGAGAAACCAAAAATCCTCGATCAAGCCATCATAGCATCATCACACACATCATCGATCGGGAAGCGCGGAAGAAAACATATAACACATAAATTGTAGGGGAAATGGGGCTTTGGACTCAAGCTATGGGGATGTTGTTGGGGATGGGATGAACATGAATCATATAGCACATAACAGTTATCTATAAAGAGAGGGTAAGTAGGACTCAAGCTATGGGAGCATTCCGGGTTAGGGGACTTTCCACATAAGCACGTAGTCAACACACAATCCCAATATCAAGTCATAGGCATAATCAATACCATTTCCACAACAATAACTCATAAATCATAATATCTCAGTAGTCATAATAACCAACAACACAATCCAACGTACAAGAGTTTATTTGTCCAACAAGCCTCTACATAAGATACGGGGGGCCTTGACATAATTTAAAGCTCACCCTCAATACATAAGTAAAGAAAAGTAACAAAACACTACTAGGTAGATAGAAAGTGGCTATTGTCTTTGAAAAAAAAGGCTCACCACAAGAAATAGTCTTCAAGATGATCACACGACGTCCGGTGAAAGATAGAAGTCGTCTCTGGTCCCTACATGGTTAGAACATGTAGACAAAGAATATGAGTTAGCACATAATTTGCACTAAGTATGCGGGCATGTAATGCATATGACAATATAGTATGATCAAGAAACATGACAAGGGGACAAGCAATAGGAAAGGAATACACGTATCCAAAGAGGAGTATAACAATATGCTATGCTATGATGCATGAGATGCAATCCTACAATCATAATTATAGCAGGGATGTAACCTCAACGGACAACGGAGGAGACCTGAGCGAGCTACTACCTGGATCTGGACTACTTGCCAAGTAGATCTATAGTCAACCCTTCATCAAGGGGATACATAACAAGTCAATCCCTATCTAGGGAGATAAACCCATGGTGGCACATGGTTTGATGGAAAGGAGTATGGACCCTTGGAGATAGTCCACCCCGACTCCAATCCCTCGGTACTAAGTCTCATCCCACGAGAATACATATATATACATGCAACTTCAAATTGGAGGACTTACATTCTTTTCAAAATCATACATCATTAGTCAAAACCAAAACCATTGATCGAACCATATTCGTGCTTAGGCTAAAAGCCAACAAGAGTTTCCTAAATCATTATCATAATCATTTCGGTATCAATGCAATAAGAGTAGCCCATCTACACAACTTATCATATCAAGCCTTCATAACATATCAAAGTGGTGCAAGCACCCAAAATGCTCAAAGAGCCATAATAAAGAGACTATGTGATCACAAGCCTTAATATATCATATCATATCAAGAATTTCATCATAAAACCTTCAATGCATATGCTATGAATGAAGAACAAGTGCATGGGTAATGGAATTCAAACCTTAAATCACAATTCAATGCATAATTCAACTTAAACCATGAGAAATTCCATATTCAAAACACAATGCAATTTACCCATGCATAATTAAACCATTAAGGGACATGCACATTGATCCTTCAAGGATTTCCATGAAATTCATAAAAATCAAAGTTAAATCATCATTAATTCACCTAATTTCTACATCCCACAATCCAATGCAATGAAATACACAAAAATTAGAAGAGCCCATAACTTAAGAAACTTAAAATCATAAATAAAAGAATAGGGTTCTTGGGTCTTCATAGATGGAAGGGAATCCATGAATCAAACCCACATACCTTGAGTTTAATCAAGAGAATTGAACAATTTAGCAAGTAATGTGATCTTCTCCAATTTTCTTCAAGCATTCAACAATGGAGGTCAAGAGGATTCAAAATAGTTTAGAGAGGATTGAAGAGTGTTTTGATGAGTGAAATAGGATTAGGGTTTGAATTTAGGTGTTTAGGAGACTTTAGGGAAGTTAAAAGAGTCATAGGAATAACCCAATTTACGAAATTACCATTAATGAGGTGGACTAATCACTGAGACACAGTGTCACACGGAAAGGCTACAGTGCCAATCAACAGGTACACGGTCCGTGTACTGGACCGTGAGGCTATACTTGGCCTCAACTTCGACTCGAACAGGTACACGGTCCATGTGCTGGTCCGTGGAGCCACACTTGGTCCAAAGTCAAGCCCCAAAAATCTTTCCAAGTTTCTGCCCCACTTCATGGGACCCCTCACGGGCCGTGAAGTGCCTCACAGATCATCGGGTGGTCCGTGAGACTTGCCTTGATCCATGGGCTGGAACCTAGCTACCTGGAACCTATTGTAAAATCCTACGAGCCCCCATACGTACCGTGGACTACCAAACGGTCCATGGTCCAGTCCTTAGTCCAATTCCAGAACCTTGTTTCCAGCGTCCTTCCAGTTAAGGGCAGTCTCACTGTTTTTGCCATAACTTTCACATACAAACTCCGAATTGAGTGAAACTAGTTGCGTTGTGAAGGTAACTCAAAGAGCTTCAATTTTTAATGTAGCATCCCAAAAAGTTCATCCCGTACCAAAAGTTATGATCTTTCAAAGTACACTTCCCAACCGGCCTCACAATGTCACCACATGATCCATTTTGAATCCGGCCACTTAAATTCAACCCATGGCTACCAAAATTCAACCACGACTAGTTTAACACTATACTTGACCAACCATTATGAATTTCAAACGTTTTTGGGTCGTTACAGTAATGTATGATAAGTGTTACCCCCTCATGTACTCACTAATATTAATAAGAAGGGGTCAAGTTCACAAAATATTCCACTCTCTCGTGTAAAGTTACGCCACTAGAAGGGGTCAAGTTTATGAATGTTTTTACCCTCTAGTGTAAGATGTATGCTCACTTATAGGGGTCAAGTTTGTGAATTAGCTACTCTTGTCATGCTATTACAATTTTGCAAGTCTTTCAAGTTATAATGATATTTATGATTATGTCAAGTATTTCGTTGGACCATACTTAGAACCGAATGAGGTTTAAGGTGAGGGCTCAACCTAAGGGGTCCTTACATAAATCCTTGGTCTCTTAACTATGTGTTATTATAGGTTCATGTTATCTCCTTAAACGAGACCTTTATTAGTGGATCCAACTAGGTAAAGTTTACCCATTATATGGGGTCAAGTTTGGTTTACCAAAGCATTTAGACCACCTCTTTTCTGATGGTCTTCTGTATTTATGGATATTTACTCATTGAGGGTGATCCCAGAAGCATGTCTTTGCCCCCATTCCATTCATAGCAGAGTTGTTGTTGGATATGACTATTATGTAATGCGCTCGACTCCTATTATGTTTTTATATTCTATGCAGGACTTCCCTTAGTCCTTTTATCCCCTTATATTCTTGTTGGATGTTGTTGATTAGGTGCAAGTCCCAAGTCTTGAAAATAACCACAAAGCGTGAGTCCTACTTACCCGCCCCTTAGACATTATCTGCTATTTTACTCATGAAAATCCTCTTTACCATGCATCCCCATAGCTTGAGTCCAAAGTCCCATTTTCCCTAGAATTAATTGCTACTTGTTTAATTGATTTATGATTCCACAACCAAGGATGTGCCAATGATTTGTAAGAAGCTAGTTTGGGTTGCCTTCGGGTCTCCCATTCGATGTGTAACATCCAGACCCTAGGCTTAGTTATAATAAGTTTGCATTAGAGCACTAGGTTTTAAATGGTCCTCCTAAATCCAACACACCGCGTCAAGTAGAGTCTTATTCATGGGTTGAAGCGCGCCACAACTATGGAGGTGAAGCTATGAGACGTTTTAGGAAATGGTTCACTTCTTAATGATCTTTGTCATTCTATAGTATTGAATTAAGATTTCCCTTTATCCTAACGGATGGTCATTTGCTCTTTTATATCATGTTGCCAAGGAGAATGCATCAAATAGCTCCTATCCCTAGGGTGATCCAGCCCCTTAGGTTCCCTGAGCCCCCCATGACAAGGAAGGGGTCACACACTCAGAGTATCGAAATGTCATCTCTATGTTTGCACAAGTCAGGACCAACAAATTACACCAAGGAGACCAAGCTTCTCATGCTCCCACACTGGTCTCTAGGGTGAGAGATTTCACAAGAATGAATTGTCCGGAGTTTCATGTCTTCAAAATGAAGGAGGAATTCCAAGAAGTTATTGATGAGATATACAAAGTACTAGCTATCATGGGGGTGAGTTCAGAGGAGAAGATGGAACTTGTGACCTATTAACTCAAGTTCCTTTCGCAAATTTTGTTCACTCAATAAGAGGGAGAGAGGGAGGAAGGTGGTCCATCCCATGGGAGGAGTTTAAAGATACTTTCCTCAATGGTTTCATCCCTATCGAGTTGAGAGAGGTAAAGATGATAGAGTTCATGAATCTCAACAAAGGCTCATTGAGTGTGAGGGAGTGTTCCATCATGTGCAATAAGTTTTCTAAGTATACTCCTCATTTGTTTGTCCACCCTAGGGAGAGGATGAACAAGTTTGTGTCGAGAGTGTCCAATTTGGTGAATGAACAGTGTCGTACCTCTATGCTAGTGGGTGATATGGACTTGTCTCTACTTATGACCTATACCAAGAAACTTGAAGGGGAGAATATTAGGAAGATAAGGAGTGGGGAGTCCATGAGATCTCAGTATGATGGTGGTTTTCAAGGCACTAAGGGTGGTCACTTTTAACAAGACCACAAATTCCAATGCATTGTCCAATTTCCGGAACCCAAGGTTGACTGATGATAGGGTGCCCAACACTTAGGTACAAGGAATAAATGATGGAATGACTTTTCCAAGGTGCTAGAAATGCGAGAGTAATCATAGTGAAAAATGCTTAAGAGATGCAAATGCTTGATATGGATGTGGTAGGATGGGCCACAAGGTTGTTAATTGTCCCAGTGTTCACAACAAGGGTAGAGATGGTCGCCATCAAGTTCAAGGTTACCATGTTGATAAAGAGCCCAAGGTGGCTAACAAAATGGTGCTCCATCTCACAACCTATTTTTTGCTCTTCAAGGAAGGTAAGGAGTGGATGAAATGCCCAATGTTGTTAAAGGTATATTGAATGTATTTGATTTTTATGTGTATGCTTTATTGGATCTAGGTGCCACCCTTTCCTTCATACTCCTTTTATTGCTAATAAGCTTCATGTACGTCCCGAGTCATTATGGGAACCATTTGAGGTGTCGACCCCCGTTGGTAAGTCCAGTGTTGCTAGAAGGGTCTGTAGGGGTTGTTCTATGTCTATAATATATAAAGTCCTTCATCGTGATTTTGTTGAACTTTACATGGTAGATTTCGATATTATTCTTGGGATGGATTGGTTACATGCATATCATGTTTCTATTATTTATAGAACCCACAAGGTTAAATTCCAAATTCCTAATGAACCTATTTTTGAGTGGGATAGTAATGAATCGATGGTCAAGGGTAGGTTCATTTCTTGTCTTAAGGACCAAAAGTTGATTTCTAAGGGCTGATTTACCATTTTGTGAGGTTTTGGGATGTTGAGTCTAAAGCCCCTCTCATCGAGTCAGTTCTGGAGATTAATGAGTTTCTTGATGTTTTCCTAAAAAACTTCCCAATATTCCTCCTTAAATGGAAATATACTTTTGAATAGACCTCCTCTTTGATACTCAACCCATTTTCATTCCCCCTTATCGTATGGCCCCGACAAAGTTAAAAGTGTTAAAAGACCAGCTGAAGGACTTACTGGTGAAGGGTTTCATAAGGCCTAGTAAGTCACCTTGTGGTGCACTGGTGTTGTTTGTGAGGAAGAAGTATGACTCCCTTAGGATGTTCATTGACAATCGGCAACTCAATACAATCACCATAAAGAACAAATATCCCTTGCCAAGGATAGACAATCTATTTGACCAACTACAAGGAGCTAGTCATTTCTCTAGGATTGATCTTCGATCCGAATATCATCAATTGAGGGTGAGGGAGTGTGATATTCCCAAGATGAATTTTTGGACTAGGTATGGGCACTTTGAGTTTGTGGAGATGTCATTTGGCCTTACTAATGCACCGACAATATTTATAGATCTCATGACTAGAGTCTTTAAGCCTGTCACGACCCGGATAGGGGGCCTAGATGTGACATGGCGAAAGAGGACCCGAAGACCCTCAATCAAGCCATCATAG
>JBCEWC010021233.1:0-10558 GCA_038996855.1 Solanum aculeatissimum | reverse complement strand
AACAAAATTTAAATGATAAAATTAATATTTTTTCATTGTAGAATACTGATTAGTGGACAAACGTGCAACGCACGTTCTCAGAAACTAGTATAGTAAAATTTATATATACGCTTCAAAATTTAACGGGCTAAAATATTGACTCAAATATTGGGTCAATTAAACCTATTCGCATATAAGTTTATCTGTGTAAAAAAAATTAGAATTATCGTTAAAATTTAAAATGAATATATGAAGAAATATAATTAGGGATATATAAAAAATACAATTTAACATAAAAATAACAATTAAATAAAACTAAATTAATATTTTAAACTATAAAAAAAATCAATTAAAATTCAAAATTAAACTAATTAAAATTCTAACATTTTAAAAATAAGAATAATTATCAAAAAATCAATCTAAAATCACCAAAATGTAGTTTAAACTATTTTAAAAAAATAAGAACACAAAAGCGTGAATTTTTAGAAGTGTTGGGCCAAAATTGAATGTTAACAAAAGCTACTGATTTTTATCTAAAATCATGTCGTCTTCTTCCGGAGGATAGTCAGAGTCATGTAATGACTCACAATCTTCACTAATAGCATCACTATCATGACCTCCATCTACTACATTCACCTCTATGAAGCCTTCTTCATTTTGAAGTTGATTCTCCAAATTTGTCACATCATATCTCCATTGATCTTCATTTGTGTGCTCAACAAATATCTCAACATCTCTATTCATAGTTTTTCGTAGACAAACTTATATATATATATATATGAATCATTTGTTAATAATCTTATACTTGTCTCAAAATAAGGTTCAAACTTAAATCAAAATTTTACTTTTCTATCATCGATATTCAACTTCTTCACACATAATCTCATCTGGATAATAGAGTTTTCATCACCCTTACAATAGTCATAATAATCTATTCGTCCACCAACATAATTCATCTCAGGCTCAAATATCCATGAACCCATAAAATACAACTTAATTGAGTACATATCAGGATCATCATCTGCATTTTGTAAAGAATTTTTTTTGAAAAACACATTAATATCATTAAAATAAATCAAATGTAGATTTAAAAAAATGAGAATATATTAATTTCATTGAGATAAATTAATTATAATGTAAACATATTAACACATCCAATCATATAAATCAAAATCATCCGTAAAATGTTTAATATGTTCTAGCACTTCAAATTGTCTATTCTACAATACTTGTTATTTACTCTGTACCTAAGAAAAATGTTATTAATTGTTTATCTATGTAATTCATAAAATAGTTCACTCGATTGGCATGCATATCTTTTTCATATATTAATCAAATTTTTTTATCTAAAGTCAATTTTTTGTTTACTTATTTCGATAAGGAAATATCTAAAGATATTGTATTTTTTTGGATTCAATTTATTGTTCATATCTCAAGCAAAAACTCATTCTCCATATTCTTTTAGTTGGACAGAAAAATTATGAAGATATTATGATTTTGATAAGGAGACGACTCAACAATTGCAGAGACAGATAGGGAGATGGTCACTTGCACACATCAATCACTTGAAAAAGCAAATCTTAATAATTACTAATCCATTCATTTACACAAATATGTAATAAGGAGAAATAATTTGACTAGAGGAATTGAAAAAATTATTGTCATCCCACAAGTTGTTGAGTTGGCTGAGGGAGAGACCAACAACCTCATCGTGGAATCTAGGGGGGATATGTATGAGGATTATCCCTAAAAAAACGAATTGATTTATTGTGATTGGGTCAAATCATGTGAAGGAAAATAAAGGTGTTGATAGGGTAAGTAATTTTATAACTTCCTCTTATTCTCATCCATCGTTCTTGTAATACTTTACTTTCTATAAGCATCAATTTTACTTTTAATTAGTTGAAAGAGTGATTTGTAATACATCCAGTTCAGACTGTCAGTGCTACCAAAAGTGAAAACAATTGAGATGGTATTCTTTGAGATAAATCGAAGATATGCAGATTCTAAGATACAACTAACAACATTGAATTTATGTAATTTTTTTATGACAGTAACAAACTTTTTGATTTCTAATCAAAATTGAATATGATTTGTTATCATATGGATCCTCATGGTGTTTAAAAGTAGATTGAATTTTATAAATAGTTTATTAAAATCATGTTTTTCACATATGCAAAAAAATTGCACAACATACAGGAACAATAATTCAAAATATTCCACTATGTTTGTTGGAATATTTTTCTTTGTCTATCACATGAAATCATAAAGTATTTAATTTTTAAAAGTATTCACATGATGGAGAATTTCAACCCACTTTTAGAATGCAATTCTATCTGCGTACCCACAATAAACAGATCGAAGACTTTTTCATCATGCAACTAGGGTTGGATTAGGCAACTTGATATGCATCTATTGATTTTTCTTTTAAGTTTTCTATTTTTCAAGTATCAACTTTTAAATACCTGAATTACTCTTTTTAGTAGTGAACTTTCTGTTAATATTTTTAAGTCCGTTAGTTGAAGGATAAAAATCACTCATATAATATAATTGAAGGTTAATAGTGCTACGTTAGATAACACAGGGACTAAAATCATAATATAGCATTAACACAGAGACTAAAAGTGTCATTTTTCCTTTTCTACATGTGAGAAAAGTACATACATTTAAACAAAATTTAGAAAATAGTCTAAATTCAAGGCATAAGTAATTTAAATATTGAACTCATCATTGTGTCTAAGTCCTTTTGTTTGAGTTTGATTGTTTGAATTACGAAAAATTCATAAGTTACCTTTTCACGAGAAAATCATTTACATACTTAATTATGTTTACGCAACCTGATATTCTCTAATAATGTTCGAAGTAGATTTAATATCATCCTCAAAAATTGATGTGACAATTCTTTAATTAAACAAGCCGCGTATTATTTATAGCTCTATCTATACTCTCTCTCTATCTCTCTCTCTCTCTCTCTCTCTCTCTCTATATATATATATATATATATATATATTTATTATGCAGTAGAGCCATGAGAAGAACGATCAATGACATTTTAATAATTTTAACTTTATTTAAGAGCAAAAATAATAATAGTATAATTAATTTCTATTATATAGAAGAGCCATGAGAAGGACGACCAATATCATTTTAGTAATTTTAACTTTATTTAAGGGTAAAAATAATAATAGTATAATTAATGGTCAAAATAAAAATCTAGAAGAATCCATACATATTTTTATTTTTGTTATGGGCCCATAAAGATATTTTTGTAATTGTGTTAAAATGAAGAGTTTCTATTGCTAAACTTGTTTGAACATGTTTTAGGGAAAAAAATAGAACTAATTAAAAATAAAATGTGTTTAAATAGTTAATTTTTTGCTCCTAAAATGCTTTTAAGGATTATTACGTAAACATGTTTTTGGTATTAAGTTACATAATATACCATTACTAAAGTTCGTATCTTGATTATTAAAATAGTCTTAAAAATAATATATTGATATTTTTTATTTAATTTAAAGAAAATATCAAATTTAGTGACTGAAAGAGAAAATAATGTGTTTAATGTGGGAAATGCCGGTTTTCAAAAAAATCAATTTAAACTTTTTAGAAAAAAATCAATTTTAAGAAAATAATAGAGTCACCACTTAATTTTTAAAGGAAAAATCAAGAAAACTATTAAAATGATTTTAAAAAAGATTTAAACAGAAAAATCTTTTAAAATTTTCCAAAGAGTGAGTTCGGGTTCAAATTTCCCTTTCAAGAAGGTTTTACTCACTTGAAACGGCCGCTAACGCGCGGTTGACCGACGATTAGAATTGATTTGACTAACTATTCAAAAATTAATTAAAAATATAAAGGTAATTCAAGTGAAAATTTTTAAATAAATAAGATAATTTACAATGAGAGTAAAATAATTATATTCTTAAAAAGACTTAGATTTTTAAAAGAGAAAATTATTCTTTTAAAAATTTCAAGTTAAGTGTCTAGAACTTATTTCAAAGGAAGCACGTTTTTAAATTAACTTAGTGTGAAAGAGAAAATTCAAACTTTAAAAAAAAAAAAGACTTGGAATATTTTGAGTAAAGAAGAAAGACATATTTTCTTTTATTTTATTTTATTTTTGTTTTTTTGAGAGAAAATGATAAATAACCTAAGTATTCTAAAAAGAAAATAATTTGAAAAGAATATTTGCCGAAATTTTAAAGAGGATTTAAAATTAGACAAATGTTATAGTTATCATTTATTATTTTTTTATAAAAATAATAATAAATAACCTAAATATTCAAGATACTTAAAAACAAATTCATTAAAGTATCGAAGAAAATTTGAATTTTTTAAACTCAACTAACTTTGAAAGGAAATTAATAGTTTGAACCTTTTGAAATAATTTGAAATCATTAAAAATAATTAAATAAATAAAATGTGATTAAAGAAAAATAGTATCATTTGGGAAATTTAATCACGTTAGATAAATAAATAAGCACCAAGATTCAAATAAGTGCAAATATATACATAAGATAACAATCTATAGAAGAGCTAAAAAGGGCCTGGGCTTCATCAGATGAAGCTGCTGCAATTTTGGGCCTTTAGCCTTTCTTTTTCCCTGTATAATTTCTCTGTATATATATATTGTATATTAGTGTATATACTTTATTTTTTCTTATTTTCCACCTGCAATTCACTAAATTCAACACTCTACTATTTTCGATCTGCTCCTGCTAAAAACATTGGGCTTCGACCCATTTTTGCTTTGTATACCAACACTGTATATCACTATATACAAGTGTATATACTGATATATATGACCCATTCCCGACTTTCAAGACTTTAAAACAACTTTTCAGACCTTCTCGGGACTTCACGGCCCCAAAAAATGCAAGGTGAGAGTTTCGGAAGAATCGGACAAATTTCACATGCATCAAAGAAAATGATAACCATAAGTATACATATGAAACGACCTAACGAAGAAAACGATGCAAACAATAAGATTTCACACAATTAATGTCACTTAATAAAGAGAATAGATTAATGCCTCTAATTAAATTGAAAGCCGGCCAAGAAAACGTACACAGAGAGTTAAGCATTTGCCAGTCTTAAAGGAAGAAGTATATTAAAAGTGTCAAACATGAAGAACCAGGCTAGAATGCATACAACATATATTTGAGTCCCTGGGAAAACAAACATCTAAACAAATTATGAATTCAAAGAAAATGGCAAACCTAAGAAAGGAAAAATATTAAAAAAAATTCATTCTGTTTTTAGAAAAAAAAATAAGTCAGAGATTACGTTTAAGCTAAAGCTGAGCATGTTTGAGTAAAAAAAGCTGAGAAAATTCACATTTTTAAAATCATCCTTTGATCCATGGTTACGAAATCAATTCAAGTCATATTAAAATAGATGATTTAACAAAGTCAAATATACAGCTATTAAAATGTATGAGACTTAAAACCTCGAAAAGGTTGCAACATATTTATTATCACAAGCCCTACAACAAGCATGTTCGAGTCACAACATATGTCGTTCATAATGTTCAGTTAAAAATAAGGTAAAGTCAAATGAACATAGACTAAACTTGAAAATCGAAACATATAAAATGGATCAAATTGAACTGAATGATGAATCAGATCAAACTTGTGACTACAAAAAAGGTAACAGAAAGGGCATTATGTAGAAACCATGCTCAACGGAAACGATGTGATAAGCCATTCAAATGGAAAACAATGGAGAAATAGACATATAATGAGGCCTCTAGTCATGAGGTATCAGGCAGCAAGCTTACAGTACAACATAAATATTGGATTAAAATCAATTCTACGTTCATACAAAAAAATGACATCACGGAATACAAATGTGAATGAATTTGACAACAAAATCAGAAGAAATAAGAGAAATATGTTGACAAAACCAGAGATTCACACACACATTAGAACAGGGGAGTGTGAAATAATTAGGTATTACCTTTCTAGAAGCAACGAATGGAATAACGAGTGTGAGCGACTTCCAATCTTGTTAACCAAATCACAGAAACTTGTTATGAAATCAAATCACAAAACCATTCAAAATAATTTGAAATTCAATAGATCCTCCAGAAAATGTGTTTTTTTTCTTCGGTTTTAGAACTCAAAGAGCTGACCCCTTTTCAGAACACTCAAGCGTCCCTTTTATAGGGAACATTTGAGGGGGAAATTGAAGGAATCTTGGGAATGTTCTCAAGATTTGAAACCCAAACCTCATCTCCATGCTCCTAACAACTGTAAAATCATAGAGAAATGGATCAATTTGACTTCAACCTCATCCGTCCGATCAAGGGCAAGGACGAGCGATTGAAGGAGATTGTGACGCGTGGCTCACTGTGACGAGGAGAGGGTGTCGTTTAGGGGGTCAAAGGTCACTGGCGTGTATGATTTTCCTGCATCGCTGAAGCAGAGGCCAGTTTTGGCTCTCGTTCTGTGCTGAGGAGATGCGTGTGGCGTCTGTGAGCAAAAAAATAAGGGGAGCATGTAAGGTGTTTTGAAGGATAAACACATTGTAGGCTGATTTGGGGATAAAAAAAGATGGGCCAGTTTTGGGGGAGAATGGGTCGAAGATTGTGTCACGATCCAAAACGGTCCGTGAGTGGCAACCACACCTAACCTCCTAAGTGGGTGAACCAACTATACAAATCTCAATCTATATTACAAATTCAACTTATGAAGTACAATGATAATACGGAAGTTCAAATTTACAAAATAAAAATAACATAATCACTAAGTCTATTATACAACGTTTTTCCCAAAACTAAAACTCATCACATCAAGGATATCTAATCTCAAATACTAAGTCTAAGAGTAGCAAAACCAAAATAGATAAATAAAATAGTTTATGTTAAAAAACTAGGGACATCATGCCATAATTGATAGAATCCAACATGAGCTAGAAGGTTAGCTCACCCTGAAATCTGATATACCGACGACTGCCTAGAGTTGAAGGCGAGCCAAAGTCAATGGAACACTCGTTGCACCCCACAAAAGCAAAACAAAGAAAATTATAAGTAGGAATCAGTACAAACCTGTCACGACCCGGTTAGGGGCCTAGATGTTACATGGCAAAGGAGAACCTGAAAGTCCTCGATCAAGCCATTGTAGCATCATCACACACATCATCGGTTCGGAAGCGCGGAAGCAAAACACATAACACATAAGCTCTAAGGAAATCGGGGCTTTGGACTCAAGCTATGGGGATGTTGCCGGGAATGAGATAAACATAGATTCACATAGCACATAGTCAATCACAACTCCCAACATCAAGTCATAAGCATAATCAATAACATTTCTCATAAGCATAGTATTACATAATCATAATAGTCAACAATTACAAGTCAACGTACAAAAGTTTAATTTTGTCCAACAAGCCTCTACATAGATAAAGCGGGGCCTCGACATAGTTTGAGGCTCACCCTCAATACATGAGTAAAGGAAATAACATAACAAACTAGGTAGATAGAAGATGGTTATTGCCCTTGAACAAAAGGGCTCACCACTAGCAAAATCTTCAAGATAATCAAGCGTTGTCTGGTAGAATGTAGGAGTCGTCTTTGGTCCCTACATGGTTAGAACATGTAGGCAAAGAATATGGGTTAGCACATAATATGTACTAAATATGCGGGCAGGCAATGCATATGACAATATAGTGTGACCAAGCAACATGACAAGGGGACAAGTGGTACGAAAGGAATGCACATAGCCAAAGAGTAATATAACAATATGCTATGCCATGATGCATGAGATGCAATCCTATGATTGTAATATAGCGGGGATGTAACCTCAACCGATAACGGAGAAGACCCAAGCGAGCTCCTACCTGGATCCGTACTACTTGCCAAGTAGATCCCTAATCACCCTTAAACAAGGGGAAGTATACAAGTCATCCCATCAAGGGAGAAATCTCATGTTGGCACATGGTCTGACGAAAAAGAATATGGACCCTGTGAAGATAGTCCACCCCGACTCCAATCCCTTGGTACTAAGTCTCATCCCACGGGAATACATATTTATACATGCAAACTTCAAATCGGAAGACTTACATTCCTTTCAAATCATGCATCATTAGTCAAAACCAAAACCATTATCAAGAGTTTCCAAAATCATTTTCATAATGATTCCATATCAATGCAATAAGAGTAGCCCATCTACATAGCTTATCATATCAAGCCTTCAAACATATCAAAGTGGTGCAAGCACCCAAAATACTCAAAGAGCCATAACAAGAGACTATGTGATCACAAACCTTAACATATCATATCATATCATAACAAGAGTTTCATCATAACAATCTTCAATACATATGCCATGAATGAAGAGCAAGTACATGGGTAATGAAATTCAAACTTAAATTCACAATTTAAAAAGGTAATTCAACACAAATCATGAGAAATTCCATATTTAAAGCATAATGCAAATTACCCATGCATAATTAAATAAAAAAGGGACATGCATATTGATTCTTCAAGAGTTTCCATGAATATTCATAAAATTCAAACTTAAATCATGATTAAATCACCTAAAATCTACATCACATAATCCCAATCAACTAAATACTTCAAAATTTAAAGAACCCATAACTTAAAGAAACTAAAAATCAAAATTTAAAGAGTAGGGTTCTTTGGTCTTCATGGATGAAAGGAAATCCATGAATCAAAACCCACATACCTTACAATAGACCAAAGGAATTGAAGAATTAAGCAAATAAGGTGATCTTCCCCAACTTTCTTCTAGCTTTCAACAATGGAGGTCCAAAGAATTTAGGAATTTTCAAAGAGCAATGAGGAGTGTTAGAATGGATGAAAAGGGGTTAGGGTTAGGTTAAGGAGATTTAGGGGACCTTAGAAAGCCTAAAAGGGGCCTAGAGATTAATTAAATTATGAATTAATCATTAATGAAATGGAAAATTAACTTAAAAATAGTGTCACACGGTTGGCTTTAGGGCACCGTCTACTGTTACATAGTTTGTGTACTGGATCGTGAGCCTTGTCTTGGTTTCGTCTTCGACTTGAACTCTCGGGGACATTCTAGATCACTTCATGGAAGGGTGTCACGGATCGTGTGGCTTCACACGGACCGTGTACTGGTACATGGAGTCACACTTGGCCCAGAAATCAACCCACACCTTGGCCAAGCCACTGCCTCACCCCACGGAACCCTCAAACAGACCGTATGAAGTCCCACGGATCGTGGGACCTAACTTGGTCTAGGGGTTGGACCCTGACAACCTTGAACTCACTGGATCACCACACGGACCCCCACATGGACCGTGGTCCTTCACACAGTCCGTGGTCCTTTCCTTGGACCATTTCCAGAGCCTATTTTCAGCGTCCTCCGAATTACGGGCAATCTCACTATTGTCGCCATAACTTCCTCATACGAACTCCAAATTGAGTGAAACCAGTTGAGTTGCTAAGATAACTCAAAGAGATTTAATTTGATACATAGTAGCCCCTACAGTTCATTCCGTACCAAAAGTTATGATTCCTCAAAGTACACTGCCTAAACGGCCTCTCTAGGCCACCAAATGGTCCGTTTTGCATTCAGCCACTTAAACTCAAACCATGGCTACCAAAATTCAACCATGACCAGTATAACATCATACAAGATCAACCATAAGTGGTTTACAAAAAATCTTTTGGATTATTACATCATCTCCCCCTTGGGAACATTCGTCCTCGAATGAGCCAAGACTACGGCTTGAGGACATCAATCATAAACAAGAGACATTCTAACCAAACTAAAAAGATCATGCATCATATTAAAAGTCTTTCAAAACTCATGTCAAAATATCTTTTAAATCATTTTCGTGCTCATGAATGCATGCAATGTCATGAAACTCAAGAAACAAAGAATAAGGACATATAAAGGATAGAACCTACTACCTTAGGCTTAAGTAGATTGGAAGAGGTAAGGATATCACTCCATCATGTCCAACTCCGCTTCCCATGTTGCACTCTCCACCTCTTGATTCCTCCAAAGTACCTTGACCGAAGTTACCTCCTTTTGCGAAGCCGCTTCACTTGTCTATCCAAAATCTCAACCGATATCTCTTCATAGGCCAAGTTCTCTTCAATCGTCACACCCTCCAAAGGTTCAATTGCCTTAGGGTCACCAACCAACTTCCTCAACATAGATATACGGAAAACCGGATGAATAGAGCTCATGTCCAAAGGCAAGTCCAACCTATATGCTATATTGCCAACCCACTGCACAATCTCATAAGGTCCGACGTACCTTGGGCTCAACTTGACCTTTTTGCCAAAATGCATTATACCCTTCATGGGGGACACCTTCACATACATCCAATCACCAACATGAAATTCAAGGTCCTTCTTCCTAACATCCGAATAAGACTTTTGGCAACTTTGGGCCGTCTTCAACCTTTCCCGAATCAATTTCACCTTTTCAATAGCCCCGACAACCAAGTCCAGGCCTAACAAGGTCGCCTTACCGATTTCAAACCAACCAGTCGGAGACCTATATCTCCTACCATACAAAGCCTCAAAAGGAGCCATACCGATGCTAGCATGGAAACTATTATTGTAAGCAAACTCGAT
>JBCEWC010021232.1:0-10559 GCA_038996855.1 Solanum aculeatissimum | reverse complement strand
GGTTAGGGTTCTTAGGATCTTCAAGGATGAAAGAGGATCCTTGAATCAAGTCCCACATACCTTAATTCCACCAAAAATAAGCAAAGTTAAACTTAGCCAACGTCTTCTTCCCCGAATTCCCAAAGATTTCTTCAATGGAGACTAAGAGAGTCTTAGCATCTTAAGAATTAATATAGGAGAGTTTGAATGGATGAATGAGGGTTTGGGGAATGTTTTAGGGGTTTACGAGACCTAAGGGTACCAAAAAGGGGCATAAGGAAATGTTAAATCATGAAAGTACCATTAATAAAACGTAACTTTCTGAGACTAACAGAGTGAGATGGCTACTACAGTGCCTGTCTCACTGTTCACCACCCGTTTGGAGGTTGACTGGCCGTGTAAGGGTCCCGTGACCCTTGACATAGACCCCCAAAACCATTCCTCACTTGGCCAAGCTACTGTCCCACTTGACGGGATAGTACCAAGCCGTCTAGGCTCAAACGAGCCGTCCAAAGTCTCGTGGTCCTACACTTTTCTTAGGGGTGGGTCCAGGCCACCCCTAGCTCACGGGAATACTTGAAGACATCCCAAATGGACCGTGCAATGTTTAACGGCCCGTGGCCCTGCCCTTAGCTATTTTTCTGAGCCTATCTCCAATGTCTTCCGAATTTCAGACAGTCTCACTGTTTGGGCCATAGCTCCCTCATATGAACTCCAAATTGAGTAAAATCAGTTGTGTTGCAAAGATAACTCAAATAGCTGTAATTTGATATGTAGAAGACCACATGGTTCATCCCACATCAATATTTGTGATTTCTTAAAGTACACTACCAAAACTATTCTTCTAGGCCACCAACTAGCCCATTTTGCGTTCTGCCACTTCAACTCAACCCGTGGCTACAAAAACTCAACCATGACCATTAGTACATCATATAAGGCCAACCATAAGGATATTTAAAAAAATTTTGGGTTGTTACAGTTAGTCTCACCATTTGGAACAACTGGAATTGTTGGACTTCCAATCCAAGCTTCTGAAGTCCAAATGTTGACCAACGTCAAACTTTCATCCTAGAAATTAAAATCAAAGATTTGGGCCTAAAAACCTCATTCTAACTCCGAATTTGGTTTGATAGTTCTCATAGTCCTGTTTCGCCATTCTAGAGCTAATGAAATCGATGAATCCTCAATCTAACGCTAGAAACTTAGAATGGTACAAAAAATTACTTTTTCATAACATACATCCAAAAAGTGTCAAAACTCATATTTTCCATTTTAAAACCTCAAATTTCAGTTTCAATAATTCAAATAGTTCAAAATAGGTCCAAAGCTACTTACGAATGGGTAAAACAATAATTTTCATAGATAATGCCAAAAATGACCAACTAGGTCCTTACGTCATTCACCAGTAAAAATAATATTAGTCCTAGAAAATAAAGAAAAGAAAAGTACTTAGAGCCTTAAAAAGGCTGAGATATCTGGCCCACATATCTGACTCCAACTCCCATGTAGACTCATCAACAAAATGGTGTTTCCACTAAACCTTCATAGAAGGTATGTCTTTGGATCTCAATCTTTGAACCTGCCTGTCCAATATAGCTATGGGCTCCTCCTCAAAGGACAAATACTGACCTAACTCAACAGAATCATACGAAATCACATGGGACTCATTTGGAATGTACTTGTAGAGCATAGAAACATGAAAACTAGGATGAACAGATGACATCTGTGGTAATGACAACTCATGGGAAACCTCAACAACTTTCCTAAAAATCTCAAATAAACCAATGAAACACCCTTCATGGGTGAAATCTTTAGCCAAATATTGTCACCAACAGAGAACTCAAGATGCCTAGTCCTCTGATTAGCATAACTCTTCTGGCGACTCTGGGCTGTCAATAGCCTACTCTGAATCAAACGAACCCAATCCATGACATCTCTAAGTATATCCACATTCAACACTTCATTAGAACCCGAGTTGAACCATCCAATGGGTGATTTACACCTCCTACCATACAAGGCCTCAAATAGTGCCATTTGAATGCTGGAATGGTAGCTATTATTATGTGCAAACTCTTCCAATGGTAAGTATTGGTCCCATAGGGCCAGAAAATCGATCACACTAGCTCGTAACATATCCTCCAACACCCAAATAGTATTCTTGTACTGACTATCTGTCTGGGATGGAAATCTCAACTCAAACCCACTTTAGTGCCCAAACCACGTTGTAGAGCCTACTAAAATTGAGAGGTGAACACAAATACTCTATCAGATACAGTAGACACTGGCACACCATGTAATTGGACAATCTCCCAGATGTATAACCTAGCTAACTGCTCTGCACTGTACTTAGTCTTTACCGATAGGAAATGAGCTGAGTTGGTCAAACGATTGACCACTGCCCAATCTGAATCAAACTTGCCCAAAGCCATGGGCAATCCTGCAACAAAGTCCATAATCACTCTTTCCCACTTCCACTCAAGAATGGGCATCTTTTGCATTAATCCACTAAGATTTTGGTGCATATACTTGACTTGTTGGCAATTCAAGCACTTTACCTCAAATCCAGCTATGTCTCTTCTCATCCCAAACCACCTATAATGTTGTTTTAGATCATGGTACATCTTAGCCACGCCCGGATGAATGGAATATCTAGCACAATGGGCCTCCTATAATATCAATTTCACCTAATCTCCCACTTTAGGCACGCAGACTCTGCCATTTATCCTCAAATTACCTACAAAATCAATAATAGTCATCTTGGCTTTACCCCTCAACACATTGTCAAAAATCAAACACAACTTGGGGTCCTCAAACTGATGAGCACATATCTAATCAAGCAGGGATAACCTAGCCTCAATAAAGTCCAAAACACTCTAGGGAGGGGAAATATCCAAACAGACCATCTGTCTAGGAAGAGACTGAACCTCCAAAGCTAAGAGCCTATCCTCAGCCCCCAAGAATGCCAAACTCCCCATACTAGTAGCCTTTTAGCTCAAAGTATCAGCCACAACATTATCCTTCTCGGGGTGATATAAAATATCGATGTCATAGTCCTTAAGCAACTCCAACCACATACACTGTCTCATATTCATATTAGGCTGCAACAAGATATATTTGAGACATTGGTGATCGGTGAAGATCTCACAATAAACCCCACAAAGATAGCGCTGCCACAATTTCAGCACAAACACAATAGTAGCCAACTCTAAATTGTGGGTAGGGTAGTTTCTTTCATGACCTTCACCTTCCTAGAAGCATAAGCGATCACTTTCCCTCTTTGAATCAACACACCACCCAAATCCACACCAGATGCATCATAATATACGATAAATGATACTCCCTCTTCGAGAAAAGCAAGAATCGGTGTTGATGTCAATCGATCCTTGAGCCTTTGAAAGCTCACCTCACACTCCTCAGATTACTTAAATTCCATATCCTTTTGAGTCAATATAGCCAATGAGGTTGTTATGGAAGAGAATCCTTGAACAAAGCATTGATAGTACCCCGCTAAACCAAAGCAATTCTTAATCTCAGTCACAAAAGTAGATCAAACTCATTCAGGAACAACTTCCACTTTGGTTGGATCAACCATAATACCCTTTTTTGAAACAATATGTCCAAAAATTGCAACAGAATCAAGCCATAACTCATATGTTTAGAAGTTGGCATTCAAATTCTCATTTATCAATCTCTAAAGCATGGTTCTCAAGTGTTGAACATGATCTACCTCACTCGTCAAATAAACCAAGATATGATCTATTAAAACAATCATAAAAATATCTAGGTAGAGCTTAAATACTCTGTTCATCAACTCAATAAAAGATATTGGGGTATTAGTCAACCCAAATGACATGACCATCAACTCACATGGGTCTTGAAAATTGTCTTTAGGATATCAAACTCTCAACCGATGATAGTTGAACCTTAAATCAATCTTCGAAAATATTAATCACCCTGTAACTAGTCAAAAAGATCATCAATGTGCGGCAAAGGATACTTGTTCTTGATAGTCTCTTTATTAAACTGGCATTAATCAATATACATATGCATAGTATCATCCCTCTTCTTCAAAAATAAGACAGGAGCACCCTAAGGATATACACTCAGATGAATGAACCCTTTCTTCAAAAAATCCTTCAATTGCTCCTTCAACTCCTTCAACTCAGTTGGAGCCATTTGATAAGGGGTAATAGAAATAGGCTTCATGTCCTGCTCCACATCGATAGTATAGTCAAAATAACGATCCAGAGGAACACCAGGAAAATGGATCACATATAATGTTAATATCTGAAGTGAAATAAGATGACACATAGGAATAAGTAGATCCTCGATCAAATAAAAATAAAGTTGAATGGTGGCACACCAGAACCATACCTGTGATAACTACATTAGAAGCCTCTGCCTCAGCTCTATGTGGAATAACATAACCAACTCTACGGCCACGACTAGCCATTTGGCCTCCACGGCTCCACCTCTCACAGTGCCACATCCTCCTCTTGTACCTCTCCTCATACCCTGAGAAGTTTCTCTAGTTGCTAGTTTTTGGGCTAGATGGACTGGGTGAGATCATGAAGCCTGGGTGAGAAAAACACGATATGGATAACAGTTGGTGAAGTGCCCAACCTCATCACAAATATAGCAAGCTCGAGGATCCCATCCTTGATATGACTGTGTCAAGGAGCCACCACACTTGGTTGAATCAAGAGAACTATCAAAGCTTGTCTGAGTAGGCCTAGACCCATCAATATTGTCAGATGCCGGAAAAGTTACCTTAATTGCCCAGCCCTGATGGCCCTACCTCTGAAACTCCCAATCCTGTAGAGGGCGACCTCTAAACTGCCCATGCTGATGAAACTTCTTCCCGCCACCCTGTCTCTCAAGCCTGATGTTTTCTATCATACGAGTGTGATCAACAATACTCTGAAATATGCTCTAACTAAGACTAGGGAAGTTGTACCCTCTTGGAGATACCCTATAAATCCCTTGGACAAGCGCCAAATACTCTCAAATTCAATAAGTATATTGGACAAGGCATATCTCAGCAATGTATAAATTCTAGCCTCATAGTCTGACACTGATATAGAACCCTGTTGAAACCTATCAAACTCATCTTGATGGTTGTTGCAAAGGCTATATGGTACAAACCTCTACAAAAATATTGTTGTGAACTACTCTCGAGTCATAAATGGAGATCCAACAGGTTGATGAGCCAAAACTTACCTCCACCACTCCTAGGTGAGGCTGGTAAACGTCTAAGTGGTATAAGCAAATCCATGTGACTCCAAGATGGAAAAATTACATAGTCAGTCCTAGCACTCTTATAAGAAATCATAAGCTCTATCACTAGGAGTGCCATCAAATCTCAGAGAAGCTAGTCGAACGAACCTCTCAAAAATCTTCTGCTCAGTTGTGAACATGGATAGACTGGCAGAAGAAGTTGGCACCATAAATAAGAGTGGTACAATAAATTGGGCAATGGCCAGACTCTAAAACTTAGAACCCGAACTAGGTCGGGATACTTGATATAGAGTCACAGCAACTAGAAGAGAATTCGTTAGAATAGTAGAATGACCCACATGCACCATAATTGGCTCAGTTGGGGCTATAGAATGATCAACTGCTCCTGCAGAAACTGGCACATCAACAGAAGTTGAGGCTACAAAAGTTCTCTCTAATCTAGCCAATAACCTCAATAGCAACTCTTGGACTAAAGGTGTAGGGGATGTAGCTGAGGGTGGTGTAATAGGATTTTTATGTCCTTCTAGCTCATGAGAAGGCTCTAGCGAATCCAACCTCATTTGTTCCCTGGGTGGAGCTGCCTATCTAGCAAGTCCTCGACCCCTGGCCCTATCTTGAACTCTGCCTCAACCTTGAGTAGGAGCCATATCAACTGACTCGAGATCTCCCACTGATCGTCGGGATCTTGCAATCGACATATGCATAAAAAAGGTAGATTAGAAACTTTCAAAGCATATGATATGAAGAGACGCATAAATTAGAAGCAAGACATGAAAGTTTTTCCTAAAGAGTATCATGTAGCCTTTCGGAGATAGGTGTAGACGTTTACACACAGATCCATGAGACTCTACTAAACACCCAACTCTTGACTCTCGAGATAGATGAACCTAGAGCTCTAATACTAAACTCGTCATGACCCAAAATAGATCACGACTAAGGAAGAATGAAATAGAGCAAAAACCAACACAAAATAATATCAAATATCCGAAAACCTAGAGGCATGAGTACAAAAGAATCTATAATAGTTCAGAAGAGTAAATACACTATATAGAAATGAAATACATGATTGTCTCAAGGTAAGGTACAAAGCTTTCTAAAATATCTGATACAAGTCTAAAAGAAAATTGATAAAAATAGTCTAAAAGATCTGTGGCGACTCAAACTCTGAGCCTCACCAGTAAGATCTAAATGGATGCAAAAAAATCTCAACAAGAGTGAATCAACTACCTTGTGTGGGTCCCTGAACTCGATCTGAAGGGAGAAAACAAAGTAGGGGTGAGTCACCAAAATATAACCAGTAGGTTTCACCGACTAGGTAAAAGAAATCAAACAAGTAATGTAATAACGAAGAATCCTACACCTACATCCAAAAATGTTAGTACACAATAAACATATGCATAAAGACTTATGAGATCTTCCACATGTCCAGTATTACAACACCATAAGCAATGTATACACAATTAATGAAATATCATCCAATCATGCATCAAGTGTCACGCAACCTTGCCATCTGCTCATGATCAAGGGTATTACAATGTCTTATCCTTGCCACCTACTCATGGTCAAGGGGTGTTACAATGTCTCATCCTTTTAACCTACTCGTGGTCAAGGGATTATAAAGCATGAATCTCACCCTTGCCTCCTACTTGGGTCAAGGGGGTGGTAATATAGTGGAGCATAATACTATTGCCTTCTACTCAAGTCAAAGGGTGGTGCAATGCAACATGATACAAACACAAAATAGTAATGTCTACACAAATATGTGCTTAAATGTGGAAACATCATAATAAGAGTAATACACTATAAGTCTCACATAACAAGAAACTAATATCAAGTGTCATAATCTATCATAATATCTCATATAACCATAACCATATAATGATCAAGTATACCAAAAGTATCAGACCTCACTCGTCCTACAATATAAACCCATCCTCATATATCCAAGAAATAAATATATCAAAAGTATCGGACCTTATTCGTCCCCAAGATACATACAAGCTATAATTATGTCCAAAGATCATATATAACACATAAATTGGACCATACTCATCTTCAACATACAAGTATAATAATCAATGGTGTCTCATAAACCATTGAATTATCATAATGTTCCCCAAATAATATCACAAGTCTTATATTAACATAATAACCTCTCACAAGACCTTAATCCACAAGTTTCCATCTCAAATTAACAATAAGATCATCTTTGCTAATAATTTGGGTCAACCGGAATCACATTTCCAGCAATATCTTATCCTATTTACATGATTACTCATAAACCAGTCAATATCTCATAATTACCAATGTTGAAACACCACCCGAACAAGCTTCCGATCATGTCAAACCTCCAAACGATCCTCAAATCAACCAATCATTATCCAAATTAGATACTACACATCAAGAGGACACATTTTGATACCCATATTCGCATAATTTAGCCTTAGGGACAAAATGATCAACTTAGGGCTAAATTCCAAAGTTACCAAATCTATAAATTGACTATATAATTGAGTTCTATGTGAAAAATGGAGTCTGTGGATGAAATCCCACTAAAATTGAGTTTAAAATGAGTGACAAAGCAACATTCAAAGTTTAGAAATCATTGTCTAAAAATCCCTAATTGTGGATATTGAAATCATGAATTTTAGGTTGAAATCAAGATAAGACTTTAAAAAAGTAATTAATATAATGTTAAAAACACTTACCCAGAAAAAATCTTCAAAAACCTTTCACTAAAATCACCTCAAAAAGCTTGGAAGTTCAAAAATGGATTAAAAATTATGTTTCCCAATTTTAACACTGTTTAGTCCCAAAATATTCTACACAAATGCTAGCAGGGTCCCGCTAATGCAAGCGAGGTCCAACGAGCACAAAGAAGACTATCAAAAGACATCCACAATTGCGGAGACCACCCCGCAAATGCAGAGAGAAAAAGGGAGGGGAGTCACTCACACATGCTTGCACTTCATGAATGCGAACCACCCCTCCACAAACGCGGACCACTCCTCCGCTAATGCAGACCAGCCCTCCGTGAACGCAGAGAGCAAGCTCAAAAAACCTACGTGAACATGGAGGCTTCCCCGCGAATGCGGAGGCTTCCCTGCGAACGCGGAGAAGGTATAACCTGCACTAAATTTCAGCAAAACCAGCAAACCAAGTCTAATTCCCTACTTAAAAGGGACTCTCAAAATTCATCCGAAATAAGAATTTCATAACCCAAATATGTATCCATACCAAAAATAGTGACCTGGACTCAGCAGAATCATCAGAAAAAAATTTAATGCCTTTTTGCCATATTTATCAATTCTAAGATCATTTCTAGTGTTAGTCTCACCATCCAGAACTATTAGAGTTGTTGGAATTCCGATTCAAGTTTTTGATGTCCGAATATTGACCAAAATCAAACTTTGGTCCTATAAATGACTAAAATCATAACTTTGGGCCTAAAAACTCATTTTAACTCTGAATTTAGTTTTGTAACTTCTCATAGTCTAGTTTCACCATTCTGGAGCTAATAAAATTGACGGATCCTAGATTTGACTCCAGAAACTTACAATGGTACAAAAACTCATTTTTTCATGATTTAAGCTTCCAAAAAGTACCAAAACTCATACTTTCCATTTTAAAAACCCCAGATTTCAGTTTCAATCACTCAAATAGTTCAAAATAGGCCTAAATTAACTTACAAAAGGAAAAAATAGTAATTTTCATAGATAAGGGCAAAAATGGCCAACCAGGTCATTACAATAAGCAATCACCTTCCTATTTTGCATCAACATACAACCAAAACCAATTCTTGAGGTATCATAATACACAAAAAAATCCATTGGTACACTCCGACAAAGTCAAGATTAGAGCCAAAGTCAAATGATCCCTCAAAGTTTTAAAGTTTTTCTCATACTCATCTGTTCATACAAATTTCAATTTATTTTTGGTCAAGTTAGTCAATGGAGGCAAAATTGAGAAACCTTGAACAAATCTTCTATAATACGCCGCTAGGCCCAAGAAACTCTTAATATCTTTTAGAGTCAATGGCCTTGGCCAATTTATCACATCTTTTGTCTTCTTGGAGTAAACTTTTATCGTATTACCAAACACAACATGCCCAAGAAATGCTACTTCATTCTACCAAAATTCACATTTATTAAACTTGGAAAATAACTTCTCATCCTTGAAGGCTTGCAAGACCACTCTCAAATGCTCTTTGTGATCTTGTTCATCCCGAGAATAAACCAAAATGTCATCAATGAATACCACCATAAACATATCAAGGTAGGGCTTGAACACCCTATTCTTGAGGTCTATAAAGATAGTTTGTGCATTAGATAACCTAAAGGACATCACCATAAATTCAAAATATTCATACCTTGTCTGAAATGCCATTTTGGGAATATTACATTCCCTCACCCTCAGTTGATGTTAGCTGGACATCAAATCAATTTTAGAAAAGTGTCTAGCCCCTTGCAATTGATCAAATAAGTCATTGATACTAGGGAGGGGATACTTGTTCTTAATGGTAACTTTGTTGAGTTTGCGATAGAAGATACACAATCAGAGTAATTCATCCTTCTTTCTTACAAACAATATTGGAGAACCTCATAGGGACCTAGTAGGTCTAATAAATCAATTCTCTAGCAAATCCTTCGTTTTCTCTTTTAGTTTCTTTAACTTTGTTGGGGATATTCTATAAGAAGGGATTGATATAGATTGGGTGTTGGGCAAAATATCTATAATTCTCTGATACCAAGATTGTCACGACCCGAGCCTAGGGAATAGGTGAAACACAATGAATGGAAAACGTAAGGGTAACCCAAACAAGCCTCTTAGCATATTATTTGCACATCCTTGGTTGCAGAATATAAATAAGCATTTAACAAATAAATCAAATGGAATGGGGGTTTTTGACTCATGCTATGGGGACAAATAAGGGAATGGGATTTGCATGAATCACATGGCAAACAATTATTAAGGGGAGGGTAAGTATGACTCAAGTTATGGTGAAGCAGGGACTCAAGAATTTCATCACTTTCCATCAACAATAACATCAGATAGCATCATATAGGGGAAAAGGACAAAAGGATAAGTCTCCATAAAGCTCAACATCTCATCATTAGTACATAGCATAGCATCATTGTATAGTATCCAATAATACCTCTATAACATGAGCAGGATGGGGGCCAAGACAAGTCCCGGGCTAACCCTCAATCCAAAAAGTAAAGTGAAATAAAGTCTTAACATAAGCAACATAGGCAATCATACATTGTTGTCACGACCCAAGCCTAGGGCCTAGACGTGACATGGCGAATGAGGAACCCGAAGGAACCCCAAACAAGCCTCTC
>JBCEWC010021231.1:0-10559 GCA_038996855.1 Solanum aculeatissimum | reverse complement strand
CATCAAAAGTTGTGACCGTTTGAAGTACACTGCAAAAACTGTCCCTCTAGGCCACCAACTAGCCCATTTTGCGTTCGACCACTTAAACTCAACTCGTGGTCACCAAAACTTAACCATGACTAGTAGTACATCATATAAGGCCAACCATAAGGAGTTTTCGAAAATGTTCAGGTCGTTACATTTATTTACTCTTGTCATGTCTTAAACCTTGACCTTTGCATGAATTGAGCACAAATGCATACCCACCATGTTTTGAACAAAGATGTATTCCAAACTTCCTATGTGGGTATAGGTGTTATGGCATGATACATGAGCTAATCTTCGATGAATGTTGAGTTATTTGAGATTATGCATGCTATGACTATAATTGTGAATTTGGGGTTTGACGAGTTTCATGTTCCCATGTCTATGTTTTGGAAGACGACGTATATGATTATGATGGGTTGATTAATAATGATTCAAACTAATGATTTTTTTACTGCATGTCTTGAAATATTATTTCTAAATAATGATGGTCTAATCATGTGCTATGAAGGTTTATGAAAGAATATGGATTTTGAGATGAATTTCATCATGACTTAACAAGGGAATTATTACGATGATAATGGGTTGTTAGAATGGCTATTAAATGATTATGTTTTACTATATTTATGTCCAATACTCTTGGGTTTCATGATTTCAAGTCTATGTGCATGAGTCTACCAAATTTTGGAATCTGAAATATATGAAGGAATGTCTATAATGAAAAGGTTTTGCTACATGTTTGCAAGTTCACAATTTTAAATGTTAACGTCTTCTTCCAAAGTTTATGAAAGATTATTAATTGATGTTTTAATAAGGAATGAAATCCTTGTGGAACATTATGTGAACTATGAACGGTATAAATTTGAAGGGCTATTACGTATGCTATGAAATGTTCTATGTTGTTATTGCCTTATGAAAAGTCCCCTATGAAAGAGTGTTGATGGTAGAGGATCTCCCTATCTAATTTATGAATGAATTTTTGATGGTAGAGGATCTCCCATCTAGTTAAAGAATGAATGTTTGATGGTAGAGAACCTCCCATCCAAAGTATGATCAAGGAGATATCCCATGACTTTGACTTTATAATATTAAGGAGTTGGGGATTGGATAAATCCCCCTCCCACATGACTGGAATGATTTTGATAATATGATTTTATGGCTTTCCATTTTCTACTCCTGTGAGAGCACTACCTAACACCGAGTGGACTAGAGTCAAATACCCAAGTTCCAAAACTACAAGCCACCATAAGTAAAGGTTAGAGGCTATTACCCAAATACCTAAGAGGCGAGTACCCTAAATATGAAGGCTTGATGTAAGTACTCGAGTTTGAAGGCTTGAGACAAGTATCTGAGTCTAAGAACTAGAGGCGAGTACCCGATTCACATAATGCTTAGTGGATCCACTTAGGCATTAGGAGGTTCACCCTGGGAAGGTGACTTCCCCCTTTCTTCCGATATAGGGGAAACATCGAGAATCCATGGATTAGCTCACATGGTGTACGTCGGTTATGGTCTCTCTTACTATGTTTCATGAACTCCCCAAAGACTTATGGTATATGTCACACTTGTCCTATGATTTTCTTATACATGATCATGTTCCCCTCATGTCCCTAAGATGTCCTCTCATGATGTCTATGATGGTTCTTTCTTATTGTTTCTAATATATTCACTACTACGGATGGTATTTTAAATTCATATAACTAATTGGTTTTCCACTCGGATGATTTCCCCATGAATGATTATGGTTCCTTCCCATATATGTATGCTATGTTACATGACTTGATGACTATTTCTACATATTTGACCATGGCATTGAAACAAATGAAATATTGAGCTTATATTAGTTGATTATGATTATGCATATTATTTAATTATGCCTTATGTTCCTTGTTGCATTTGCACCCCGTGTACTTAGTACATTCCAATTACTAATACATACTTTTTTCCTATATGATCTAACCATGTAGGGACTGGAGCTCCTTTCCATCCTTCTCTTCCACGTGGCTAGATGGTTTGATCGGAGATTTGCTATTGGTGAGTCCTTCACTTCCGGGGACAACATCCATTTACCTTTATGTTTTTTTTTAGACTTATTTATTTTTGGATACTATCTTTTGAGGGTGAGCCCAGAAGATGTCTTGGCCCCCATCCTATTAACGATTAGAGGCATTTTTTGATATTGTTATGGCTATGTATATTGAGCTTGACTCGTACGCTATGTAGTTATTGATGATTTCCCTTAGTCCTTATTCCCTTATGTGCTTTTGTATGATGATGGTGATGAGATGAAAGTCCCAAGTCCCTAATTTCCCCCATAGCGTGAGTCATACTTACCCACCCCTTAGAAATTATTTGCTATGTTATTCATTCTTATCCTCTTCCCTACAACATCCCCATAGCGTGAGTCCAAAGCCCCATTTCCCTCAATAATTATGTGCTACATGTTTATTGCTCTTCTATGCTTCCGCAAAACCAAGGATGTGCTATGTATGCTTAAGAGGCTTGTTTAGGATTCCTTTGGGTTCCTCATTCGCTGTGTTATGCCTCGTTCCTAGGCTTGGGTCGTGAAACCTTTCCTTTACTTAAAGTAGTCACCATCCTTCTTTTAATTTCCATGAAATTTGTAGATTATCCTCATCCTCAAAACTAGTATCAATTATCGGAGAGGTATCCTCGGGAGTAACTATTTTTGGAGTCTGACTTACTTCCAAATTCACCACTGTTTCATCTTCTTCATCAATAAAAGGAGCATGAAATACCTCATTCATCTCAGATAAACTTCTTTCTACAAGTTCTTCACTTTCTGTGAGTATGTTTGATTCACCTGCTTTTTCTTCAGGTAAATCACCTTCTACAACCAAGTCAAAGGAGAAATTTGAGGGATAACCAGGTTGAGGTTGTGAGTCAGTAGTATACCATCCCAGAAGGAGCACAAGTTGAACAAAGTCAAGGGGGACTGGATATTGAGAGGAGTTAAGATCAGGGGTATCATGGGTTTCAGAAGGTTCCTCAGGATGGAGGTTTTAGGAAGAAACAGGGTCCTTTTCTCTTGTTTCCATAGACGAGTTTTGGGAAGAAGGAACAAGATTCTCACTAATTTTATTCAATGCAAGGAGCATTTCCTGGTTATAGTTCAAAGACTGAGACATTTTCCTTTTTATTAAAAAATATATTTGCAAGAAGTTTAAGAGAGAAGATGAGCTTTTTCGAAGAATTTCAAAGAAGGAACAACAATATATAAGGTCCTATTGGGTTCTTTAGCTTAGTAAAGGGGGAATAACAAATACATGAAAGGGGTTTAGGTTCATTGAAAAGTGTAAAAGATGGATCAACTTTTCAAGATTGATGGGATATTTATCATCTAACCCAAAGCTGACATATAATCGTAATTATGATTCTCAATTGCAAATAAAACGTAATGAACAAAGTGCTAACCTTTAAGAGAGGACCAGGTCCTCTAAAATTTCTGATGTTATGCTCAAAACTATTTTCCATCTTTTGGCTATCTTGATTAAAACACTTATGAAAGTATACTTGTAAAAAGGTACAAGACTTATCTTTACCATAGTGAGTATTACAAAAATAGACAAATACCTGTCCTTTTAATCATAGCTAAAAAGAAGTTGATTTTCATCCAAAGACCAAGAACTTATTCCAGCTTCAACATCCCCAACTTCAACATCGCTACCAACTTCAATCTATTCTTCTCAAATTGTTCTCTACTCAAAGCCTTTGTAAAGATATCTACAATTTGATCTTCAGTCTTGAAAAATTATATGTAGAAATTCGCTTTTTCAACATTGTCCTTAAGGAAATGATGTCCCACATCAATGTTCTTTGTCCTCTTGTGATGAACAAGTTTCTTTGCCATATTTAAAGCACTTCACACAGTAATGGAATAGTATCTGTGATGATACCAAAATCCTTTAGTTGCTGTCTTATCCATAACAATTGAGCACAGTAAGAGGCAGAAGCTACATACTTAGCTTTAGCAGCTGAAAGAGTAAAAAAAAATTGTTTCTTGGTTCCCTATTATACAAGACATGATCTAAGGAAGAGAGTCATTCTAGAAGTTCTCTTTCTATCAACTTGATATCCAGCACAATAAACATCATCATAGCCAATCAACTCAAAAGAATCACCTGGAAGATAGTATAAGACCAAGTTTTATGTTTTCTTCAAGTACCCTAATATTTTTTTAGGTGCCTTCAAGTGGGACTCTTTAGGCTTTGATTGGAACATTACATACATTCCAACACTAAATACAATATCTATCTGCTTGCAGTTAGGTACAATAATGATCCTATGTTACCCTTGTACATAGATTCATTGACACTGGGACTAGATTCATCAACATCTAGTTTGTAATTTGTTTCCACAGGAGTGTCATTAGGCTTTACATTTTCTATTTGAAACTTCTTCAACAACTCCTTGATGTACTTTTCTTGGCTAATTGAAGTTCCATTAGGAGTCTTTTTTAATCTGCAAACCCAAAGAGAAACTTAATTCACCCATCATTCTCATTTCAAATTCACTCCCTACCAGCTTTGAGAATTCACCACACATAGATTCTGAAGTAGCAGCTAAGATGATATCATCAACATAGACTTGTATAATGAGCAGGTCCCTTCCTCTTGTTTTAAAAAATAATGTGTTGTCTATTTTGCCTCTTTTGAAACCATTTTCCAAAAGGAACCTAGACAACCTTTCATACCATGCTCTGGGTACCTGTTTCAACCCATACAAAGTCTTTTCCAATTTGAACACATAGTTGGGGTCATCAACATCTCCAAAATCAGGAGGTTGTTTGAAAAACACTTCCTCCTTTAGTTAGTCATTCAAAAAAGCACTCTTGACATCCATTTGATAGAGCTTGAATTCTATGAATGCCATAAAAGCTACGAGTATCCTGATGGTTTCTATTCTTGCAACAGAAGCAAATGTCTTATCATAATCAATTCCTTGTTCATGGTTTAAACCTTGAACTACCATCTTTGACTTGTTACAAATGATGGATCCATGTTCATCTAACTTGTTCCTGAAGACCTACCTAGTTCTAATAATTTTTCTATCAGATGACTTGGGGACCAGGTGCCATACTTTTCTTATTTCAAACTGGTGCAAATCCTCTTGCATGGAGTTCACCCAATCGACATATTTTAGATGCTCCTTCACATTTTTAGGTTCAATAGAGGAGACAAAACCTGAGAATGTAACCATATTACTTATCTTGGATTTGGTTTGAACTTTAGAATCCAAAGGTGAGATGACATTATCCAGGGGATCAATAGATCTGAGTCTTCATAGAGATGTCATGGGAATCTAATTTTCTTCCTCATCTTCAGCACTAGCCTTTTCATCATCTGCATTTTCAGGCTGTCCAATAATGCTTTGTTTATTATCCGCAATTGGTTCAGGACCAAGTCTCTCATAAGGAATACCCGCATCACCTAAAACATCAAAATCAAAATTTGTCTACTCCAAGTTTCCATTACCATTTTGATCAGCATTGACACCATCACTGTGGAACTATAGCAATTTTTCAAATTCAACCTCATCTTGATCTTTCAAAGTTTCAAGTTCGCCAGATTCATCAAAAATCACATGGACACTTTCTTCAATGCATTGTGTCTTTTTGTTGAAAATTCTATTAGCCTTGCTGGAACTTAAGTAGCTAACAAATATACTTTCATCACCTCTTGCATCAAAATTGCCCAAGTCTTCCTTGCCATTGTCGAGAACAAAACATTTTCAACCAAAAGCCCTCAAATAACTTACTTTATATTGCTTGTTGTTGAGCAACGCCTAAGGTGTTTTGTTGAGAATTGACCTAATCAAGCACCTATTTGTCACATAGCATGTAATATTAATAGTTTCAGCCCAAAAGGTCTTTGGATGTCAAAAATTAGTTAGCATTGCCTAGCAATATCCACCAAGGTTTTGTTCTTCCTCTCTATCACACCATTCTGCTGAGGAGTCTTGAGAAGTTGTGCTGGGTTTCATTTTTTGCACAGAAGGTATCCATATTTTGTATTTTCTAACTCAGTTCCATGGTCAGACCTTATCCCTGCTATCTTACAGTTCAACTTTATTTGTACCATCTTAGATAAGATCACAAATTCATCATAGGTTTCATCCTTGGAACTTTAGAACATAGTCCAAGTAAACCTTGAATAATCATCAACGACCACCAAGATACACTTCTTTCCTCTGCTTTGAATCTTCACAGGCCCACATAAATCTATGTGAATCAATTCTAGTGGTCTGTAGTACTGACCTACTCTTTTTTTGCTTGAATGAGGATCTAGTCTGCATTTCTTTTAACACATGCCTCATTACTTTATTTTCTGCAAATTTCACTTTTGGTAGCCCATGGACTAGGTCCCGTGAGGCAATTTTGTTTAGCCATGAAGAACTGACATGACCAAGTTTTTTGTGCCAAAAATTTTCATTTTCACTTTGAGCACTAAGACATGTAAGATCATTTCCCTGTATAGATTCTAGATCATCCACATACATGTTCTTCACTCTTTTTGCCATAAGAACCACTTCTTATGAATCCAAATAGGTGACAATAATTTTGTTGAGTGAAGTTTCACTTCATTTCCCTAGTCATAAATTTGAGATACACACAACAGACTGAATTTCAGTCTATTCACATAATAAATATTTTGTATTGAGTGATCACGAGACTTTCCAATCCTGCCAATACTAAGAATATATCCTTTTTTTCCATTTCCAAAATAAATACCTCCACCTTGGAGTGCTTTGAGTGAAAAGAAGGTTTCAACATTTCCAGTCATATGCATTGAGCAACCATTATCCATTTACGAGCATTGATGACTGCTTCCTTCATTTACCTGCAAGAGATTACTTGTTAGTTTTAGGAACCTATTTCAATCTGAGTTCCCAATAAGAAGATAAGGGGGTACTTAACACACTTCTCGTCAGAGGGGGTAGCACCACTTTCTTCAGCTTTAGAAATATTTTGCGAATTTATCCTAGGACCAGGTCACTCTCGTTTTTTCTTTTGTTTAAAATTACTGCCAGATATTCTTTAGACCTTTTCAATGCAGGGAAGTTAGTCTTCAGATGACCATCTATTCTACAGTGAGTACATAACAATAGATCTGACTCATTGACTTTTTTGCCATGAGAGATATAAGACTGAACTTTCTTCACAAACCCTAAACCTCTCTTACTATTAGTAAGAAGTATTCTATTTGAGTGATTTGGACGACTCTTCTTTGACGCAGACCGGGACCCTCTCTAACTGGATATTCCTTTATAGAGCCATGACTAGCTTAGTTTCAGTCTCATCCAGACTAGCCTCAATCTCAAGTTGCAAGCTACTAGCCTTTTCTTTCCCTTTCAAATAACCCTTTGATTCTTCATTCAACTTTTCACAAAGAGTCATATTCTCTAATTTCAAATCTAACACATGTTTTTCAACATCAGATAACTGAGAAACTAGGGCAATCTTTTCATATTGAACAAGATCTAATTCATTATTCAACACATCCTTTTATGTGGTCAACTTAGTTATTGAATCAATAAGAACAACAACTAACTTTCTCAACTTCTTAATAGATAAAATGTGCAATTTTTGCTTAAAATTAGATAAGGTTACCTCTTTCTCAAAATCATCACCATAATCAGACTTTGCCATGAATACAAATATTTGATTGAAGATCTCCTCATCTTTCTTCACAACTATCAAAGAAACATCCTCTGTGTGCTCAGACTCTTCTGACTCACTTGAGGAATTCCCCAAATAGAAAGAGCTTTCTTCACAACATAGTCTGCTGCAACCTTTCTTCTTTTCTTATCAGAGATGGGGTCCCTCGACTTATCTTTGTTGCCTCCAGGCTTGGCATAATCTTTATAGTCTTCTTTGTGCATTGGACAATCTCTGATTAATGCTTTGGCTTTCCACACTTGTGACATAGATCATTAGCAATAGCAATTTTACTTGGATTTTCCTTCTTCTTGAAACCACCATGCTTCCTCATAATATTTTGAAATCTCGTGTGAGGTATTCCATCTAATCTTCATTTACATTAGATTTTTCACTTGTGCCACCTTTAAAGCTAATGATTTGTCCTTCTTGGCAACATTATTTGCTCTATTCAACTCATGAGTTTTGAGATTGGCAATCAAGGCATGTATTGTCAACACCTTCAGATATTTGGCCTTAGTGATTGCATCAACTTTGCTGGCCCAAGACTTGGGAAGAATTCATGGAATCTTAGCACACCTTTAAGGCATAAAATCATAAACATCATTTCTATGGTGGCACGTAGTTATGGGACTATAGTATCTACTAAAGCCCTCTCGGTGCTAAGTCATATCCCATGGAATGCTTAAATCATGCATATATGTATATATATAAGTGTTTCAACATAGTTCATATTTCATTAAAATCATGCTTTGATAATTCATAAATAGTCATCATAGCTTTCATAAAACATCATATCATAAGAATAGTCCATTTACTTTACTTTCATCATAGTGTGGGTAAATATTTCCCACCTTAACTTTATCATCATAAATATTTTGGGTTTTCATTACCCTCTTTATCATAGCATCATCATTTTCATTGTCATAATGCCGTTATTGTCATAAAATATGCTTTTACATATTTGAGATCATAATCATAAAACTTCATAGCTTTATCATGAAAGACTAGGGCTAAGTGTGGGCTCATGGACAACTGAAATAATGTAATTGAATATTATTCATAGAGTAAAACAGACATTAAAATCAATTTGGATCATTAGTAAAGAAACACACATCAGATCATTAAGCCCTAATCATACATACTTTGAAATTATATACTTTTGATTGAAAATCATATACATCATAAAATTCATCATAATTCATACGTAAATAATCTTAATCATCATGTAGAAATCATAATCCATGCTTTAGGAATAATAACTTAAAAGCCCATAAGAAATCATCATAAAACTTTGATAAAAAGATACTTTTAGATTGGGCTTCATGGATGAAACTAATCCATGAATGAATCCCTACATACCTCAAGTGAAATCCTTAAAATTGAGGTGAGAAATTTGGAAAATCCTTAGTCAACCTTCAAGATTTAGCTTCAATGGAACCCTTGATTTAGAGAGAGAACTATTAGTAACCCTTGAGAGAAATTTGAGAATTCTAGTCTTTTAATGAATTAGGAATAGTTTTTATAGGTACTAGGTCGGTTAGGGTAGTTCGGGTATCCAAAATGGCATAGTTTAGGGCTTAGAAGGATTGGGAAAGTCAAAAATACCCTTCATAAAAAATTGCCGGAGTCGTCCATGAGACCCCTCATACAGGCTGTGGAAGGAGTTACGGCTAATATAGGGTTTCATAAGTCAAGGTGTCATAGAAGTCAAGCTACTTGAATTGCAGCTTCCAAGTTACGAATGCATAGATGGTTCATGGAATAACATAATGGCCGTAAGACCCTCCGTAACATGCTTTCTTACTTAGAAATTTTTTGGTTCCTCTAGGCCTATTTCCATGATACTAACCTACGAGTCATAGGAAATTCTATGGGCTCGTCTGTTACCTCATAAATTAAATTTCCATAAATCCTTACATTTTCATCTTCACTGGTCAATTTTCACGATACAAGTTTAAGACTTGTAAGTTCCCATATGGGCTGTAAACTTATCCATAAGTTTTGACCATCAGAAAAATTTCTGTCTTTTAGTTTTCTAGGCTTAAAAGAATGTGGGGTGTTACAACATTTCCCCCTTGGGGTCATTTGTCATCGAATGCGATAAAATTACACTGGAATGGAGTAGAAATATAGTCATCATCATAGCACAATGCAAAATGCATTTTAATCATCATTTTCATAAAATCATCAAATTTATGCATTAAATATCATTCATAAACAGTTTGATGATCATAAATGCATGCAACTTAGCAAGAGTTACACATTCGTGCGAATTTTGAAGGAATAGATCAAATTAAGTACCTTAAGCTTGAGTAGGAGGAAAGAGATAAGGGTATCATTTCATCATATCCACCTCAGCCTCCCAAGTAGAACTTTCACTTTGTTGGTTTCTTTCACGACCCGAATAGGGGGCCTAGATGTGACATGGCGAAAGAGGACCCGAAGACCCTCGATCAAGCCATCATAGTATTATTACACTGATCATCGGTTTGGAAATGTGGAAGCTTAGCATGTAGCACATAAGTTCTAGGGATTTGGGGCTAGGGACTTAAGCTATGGGGACAATACGGGAAAGGGATAGGCATGCTTCCATATAGCACATAGTCATACACCATACATAACATTCAAGCCATTATCATAACCTGAGAACATAATCATGAGACAAGTCAAATAACATTATATATAAGCAAAGATTCAACATACATGTCCAAATGTACAAGAGTAATGATTTGTCCAAACATGTCTCTACATAGAAGAGCGGGGCCTCAATAAGCTTAAGGCTCACCCTCAAGTCAAAGAAAGTAAATACATGAAAGTAAAGAGGTAGATAGAAGGTGGCTATTGCCCTTGAACA
>JBCEWC010021230.1:0-10559 GCA_038996855.1 Solanum aculeatissimum | reverse complement strand
AGAGAAGTAGCTGGGTAATGAGGTGAAGAAGAGGAAAAGGAAGAAGAGAGAAAAATTTATCAAGGTCGGATCGTTATTGGACCGAGCTTTGATACCATGTTAAATTTGACACTTCAAGTCGCCATTGATGAACTCAAAGAGGAGAGAAAGTTGAGAGAGAAAAGGAGGGGCTCAGTGTATATCCAAATTTCTCCAGAACCTTCTAATCCATACATCACAGTATCACATATATTTATACAACATTAATATGTAATTAATTTGTAACTAACTGTCCACATGTCATTTTACAATTGATTGTTAGGAATAACTGATTCCTAACTAATTATGTATAGCTGTCAACTAATTCCTTTATTGATTTTATTTCTACACTTAGTGCCTGTTGTCTTTCATGCAAGCGTGAGCTGGAACCAAATATATATATATATATTTTAAAGCTGACCAACAGTCAAATAAAAGAAATATTAAAGTCAAACAAATTTCATTTTTGCACGTAACTCCCTTTTTTTCTTCTTCTTTATTTTTCTTTTTATTCTGAAATAATATAAGAATCCTAATTATCATTTTATTTTATTTATACAATTTCATAACTTGCAAAGGAGTATATAATTTTCATTAAATTATTTGCACTTCAACTTTGACGCGATATTTGTTCTCTTTTCAACCATAATAACTATTTTATTTTGTTTTATCATCTTTGAATATTATTTATGTCAAATAACATCCATCTTAAATTTTGAAAAGTCAGTCAATCATGTTTCAAAGTTATAATTTAAATAATTATATTTCGTAATTATAGTTATAATAACGTTTGTATAATTCGAGCAATATTTGTATAATTCGTTATACAATTCAGTGTTTGTATATTTTGCTATACAATTTGATTTGCACACAAAATTTGTATAAATTGTACACAATATTTGTATAAATTGCACGAATTATACAAAACGCAAACTGTAATTACAGCTAGATGTTTATCGCAAGCCGTAATTAATTCAAACTATAACTATATTAGTTAATTACTTAGTATACGTTTACCTATCCACATAATTTTTTTAAATTATAATACTATTTATATATAATTAAAATTACTTTTCATGTATATATATATGTATATATAATAAATATTAAATTTATTTTAATCTTTTTATATCTTAAACTTGCCTTCTGGATAAGGATTTGCTTGGTTTAGGACAAAGTTATGATTGTTTGCTATGTGCACACAGATTGACCATGCAAATTAATTTGGGTAATTGATATATAAATAAAAGAAAATTTTAGAAATAGCAATTGTTTTGGCCTAATTATCTAACACGGTTATAGTATGAATAATTATCAAATATAGCTAAAAAATTTAAAACTCACTAATTATTAATATTATATAGTTTTTAAAATTCATTATGTATCAATGATACAACAATAAATATAAAATAGTTATTGTACTATTATTCTCTATCAAGATTTTTTCATTCACATGGCTTGAATTCGAGATTTCTAGTTAAGAGATGATCAATTTTATTCATTGTATCATATTCTTTGGTGGTTATTATCACTCTTTATTTTAGTATCTTCATGACTTTTATCTCGTTTAGAAAATAATGTAAAATATTGTGATGAAGTAATAAATATTTTTTATATTTAATTAAACGTAGGAAATTTAATTATTAAAAATATGAATTTGTTAGTAATTTTTGTATCCAAAGTTGAATTAATGTATCTAGATTGCTAAATTATGTATCCAAATTGTCATTTTTTAAAGAATTTTGTAAATTGAAAAAGGATAAGGAAAAATAGTAATTAACTCTTTACACTATGTGATTTATGTAAGTTATACAAATAATTATTGTTGAAACTTCATATTTAAAATAAAGAAATTGTTGAAAGTTCAAGATTTTTTTTTTGATTTTTTCCCCATATTTACCCTTCATTTAGTGAAGTTCTAAATACTCTCTCGGTTCAGATTTAGTTGTTAAATTTTAATCTGGCACACTTAGTAAAAAAATACTCCCTCCATCTCAATTTATTTTTCATGTTAAGGTTTGGTATAACCCTTTAGAAAAAAAATAATCCCTCCGTTCAACTTTACTTGACCCCTATTGACTTGACACAAGGATTAAAAAGAGTAAATGATAGGGGTAATTTTACCAAATTACCCTTTGAATATAATTAATTCAATGTATTGAAAAATGTAATAGGGAAATAACTATAATTAATGATACGGGTAAATTAGGAACTAAGTGTAAAATTATCTCTTGATTTCATAAACTGGACAAGTATTGTTGGACATCCTAAAATAGTATAGGGGCCAAGTAAAGATGGACGGAGGGAGTAATTAGGAGTGTTTTTTTGACTAATACACCCTTTATAAATAATTAAACTTTTATCTATATATGTATCTCTTAATTCCAAAGTAATTAATGCTAAGAGCAAAGTTGAAAAAAATAATTAATTCTCTCTTGATTATCCAAATTAACAATTATTTTTAGTATACATGCCAAATAAATTGAGACGGAGAAAGTAATTATTAGCCTAGAAAATTTATCGTTTTACCCCTATTAACTGATAGGACCCCAACATATTTATTCATTTTCAAAGACATTAACTCAATGAATAAATTAGGGTATAATAAGAAAAATAAAATTGTACCACCTTGATTTGTCAAAAAGAACCAGTATAAATTAAATTTTTTTTACTACTAAATATGAATGAAGGGAGTACTTCACATTTTCTAAAAGATTAATTTGACAATAATAAAAAAAATAAAAATAAAATTTATTTTTAATTTATATCCATAAATATATTTTTAAAAGGTATGTTATACCCCTAATAATAGTAATGCTGAAAGTAAAATTTCAAAGTTAATGATTTAAAAATGATCTCTTGTTAAATGTTTAGTTAGGATATAAATTATAAAATATATGCAAATCAGAGTGCACCTAACTAAAATACAAAATACTTTGTGTTTACTTCTTAAACAAAATATAAATTTATTTACTATTATGAGAATTAGTTTTGTTATTCTATGGGTTTAATCAATGTACTATGATTAAGACTCGATCATATTCCTATTTTATGTTTTATTTTGTTATAATAAAGTAATACTTCACACAAATTTATGTAAATGCTTTGCATGTATGTGTTATGTAAATTTAAAAATTATATATATAAAATAAATATAATATTTATGTTAATAAAATTAAATAAATATTATTAGTTTGATACCATAATTTAATTTATTGTGAACCAATCAATTAATTAATATTCATATGTTAATAGTTTATGAATACATAAATAAATAATTTGAAGTTTAATAGTTAGAAGTTAAATGATTAATTGATTAAAATTTAATGTGAAAACAACTCCTAAATATAAAAGGAGTAATTTAATATTTCCAACGTAACTTTATTGATTTTTTTAAAAAATTATTATTACATACTATTATAGTGAAAAAATATATTTTTTCTAAAATAGAGTATTTTAATAATGGACAAAAAGTTCAAATAATATTTCTAAAACCTTGAAGATTTTAATATAGAATAGATTATCTAAGTTAACTTTAGTTTTATGTATATATTGAATTTAATAAATTTTATATGCATTTGATGTTTACATTAATTGATTTTTTAAAAATAAAAATAATATAATTTGACATAAATGTCGAGTGGTCCTGAAACTTTTATCTCGAATTTGAGACAATAAATGCACATACTTTTTGATTGTAAGTTTGTACTACCTCCGTCTCATGAGCATTTTTTATTTTATATAGTTATTAAAAAATTATTAATATGTTAATAAATTTTATTATTTTATTTATATTAATGTATATTAAATTAAGTTAAAAAAATTATTAATACATTAATTAATATAAAATAAAATAAATATAAAAATATTCATAAAATCATTTTCTCCACTTGATTGTTTCCGCGTACAGCAGCTCAACATTGACCAATTTTAAATTGACTAACCAACTTGTGTATAATTAATTCCTCTACATTTATGATTATAGTATATCTAATCAATCAAATATCTTAATGATTCTGATTAACAGAATATATAAAACTAATTAATTATCCTTCCTCATGCATCTATAAATACCAATCTCAAGAAGCAAATGTATCATATAACAAACAAGCTAAAACATGTCTCCTTCATGGCCTACTACACTTCTTGCCTTTCTCTTTCTTTTCTCCCAAATATTTTCTTGCATTGCTCAAGTTCCACCTGAAAACACCTTCAAATTCGTCAATGAAGGTGAATTAGGACCTTACGTTGTCGAATACGGAGCAGATTATCGCGTTCTTAGTGTTTTCACTAACCCATTTCAACTCTGTTTCTACAACACAACTCCTAACGCATGGACGCTGGCATTGAGAATGGGCACTGTCCGTTCTGAATCACTCATGCGTTGGGTGTGGGAAGCAAACAGGGGAAACCCCGTTAAAGAAAACGCAACCCTCACGTTCGGAACTAACGGAAATCTCGTATTGGCGGACGCTGACGGTCGAATCGCCTGGCAGACCAACACGGGTAATAAAGGGGTGACCGGGTTCAAGTTGTTACCGAACGGTAACATGGTGCTACATGACTCCAAGGGGAGATTCGTTTGGCAGAGTTTCAATCATCCCACTGACACGTTACTAGTAGGCCAAACTCTCCGCTTGTCCGGCCCGAATAAACTTGTGAGCCGGGCCTCGGTGAAAAAGAATGCGAACGGGCCTTACAGCTTGGTGGTGCAGCCGAGATTGTTCGCCGTCTACAAGGGAAACAAGGTTGATGTCGAATTAGCTTGGTTCGAATATGGAAATAACACATTGGAATCGATAAAATTGAACAGTGGGAATCAAAGGTTGAAATTGGATTATAGATTTGCAAAATCAACAAAGAGAAGTTCACATGTGATGGCTTTTACAAACTACAACACAACATTGACATATCTTAGACTTGAAATTGATGGAAATCTAAAGGCCTACACTTTCGTTAGAGACGAAGAAGCAGATGAATTCCGTTGGAAAGTAACCTACAGTAGGATTTAAAAATTTCAAATTAGACACCTAACTGCTCGCACTCTATCGTCCTTAGACTTTGCCTATAAAATTATATGGATTATATAATAATAATAATTATTATTGTTGTAAATGTAAGCTCTATAAGTTAAGGATTAATGTCCAGTACAATAAGTGGCTCCACAGCTAGTCGAATAAGTTTGTAATAATTAAGAGTGTGTTTTATTTTGATAATAATGATATATATATTTTTGGATTGAATTAAAGGTCATGTGTCTCGTTATGTTTTCTGTTGTTATATTTAAGAAAGAACCTTTTAATAGTGTGATCTCGATTGTTTTAATCGAATTATTTTATCATGATAATTGTATTAATTTGACATAAACGTTCAATAAAAATAAATATTTATCTTGTTAGGCTAATATTCTGATTAAGAAAACTGAATGAGGAACAAAGTCTCAACGAGAAATAACTGTAGAATTGGAGGACTTATCTGCAATCCTCATAAAGAGAACACGTACATTAGCTATTGGTACTTAAATAGTCTCAATAATTGATTTTTTTTCTTCATCCGATGTTTGATGCAGTATTGGAGTCGATTAATTTAGATTTACGCTGCGTAAGGTTTATTCTCTACCAAAATTTTTTTCATACTCAAAACTCAAAGTCAAAATCTCTGATTAGAAGAATAACAATTCCATCCATTGCATTATATAGTTCGATAGTAATTGATAATTCTTTCGTTAATGTTGCAATGAGCTTTTGAGATAACATAATGTATAAACATCAATATAATACATAATCTATATATTATAATTTTAGTATAATTTGAAATCAAACAAAAAAAATTGAAGGCCACATGACTCACTGGCCACGTGTAAGGATACTTACAACCTATTGAACTTTTATTTTTTTAATACATTCAACGTCTCAGATTAATTGAATTTTTGATTTTTTTTAATATTTAAAATATTTAAAGTTCATTTTTCATATTTATGCTTTTATTTATTAAAGTTTTATATTTTTTGAAAGACATATTACATTATATATTTATAATTTTATAAAAATAATAGTGAAAAATATGATATAAATTTTATCTTTGAATATTTTTTTTAATATATATATATTACTTCACAAATTTAATTAAAATAGAACGAAGGAAGGGAGTACTTCATTAAAAAAAATAATGTAATCATCGTTGATAATGCGTTAATTCCCATCAAAGTTATTAACCAAATTTTATTATTTATTGAGCTCTGTATTATTTATATTAAAACTTGAACAGTTAGTTTTTTTAAGATCATGTTCCATACAAAATAAATAAGTGATGTGCTCTAGAAAAATATTATAATAAAATACACAAAGCGGTGAAAAAAACATAAGTCTATAAATTATATGGAAAAAAAAGTCGGGGGCAGTTGCAATTGACGATAACATATTTGAAATATAATATTTATTTATATTATTTTAATAAATAAAATATTTATTTTAGTATCATATTTGAACAATTTTATTCTTCTCGCACATATTAATTGACGTAAAACACGTATATAAATTAAATTAATTTTATTAAATGAGCAAATTTTATTGATCTTTTCATTCATTTTTATATACTTATCAATGTTTAACTTGATATCCCCTTCAGAAAATAACTAATAAAATAATTGATTTACTATAAACTGAGATCCACTCATGGCACTTGCTTGTTCACACAGAAATCTTTAAATAATCTGTCTTTGCTCGTCACTGATGACGACATTGTTTTGTTAATTCCAAAAAAACATGCTACTAGATGTTTTTATAAAGATAAGAATCTAGTACTTGCTAATTTTTACTCAGAAGAAAATGGACACAATTCAAATGATAGCTGCCATAGCAATTTTTAGTCTGTTTTTGTGTGTATGGAAAGTAGTGAATTGGGTTTGGTTCCATCCAAAGAAGTTGGAGAAATTGTTGAGGAAACAAGGTCTAAAAGGGAATTCTTACAGAATATTGTATGGAGACATGAAGGATCTTTCTAGGATGATTATGGAAGCTAATTCAAAGCCTATGAATCTGTCTGATCATGATTTACCACCAAGAATGGTCCCTTTCTTTCTTGAAACCATCAAGAAATATGGTAAGTTTCACTCTGTTTTGAAGATCTCTTTGGTTGTATAAATGTTTTATTTCAAAATTAGTGACATTTATATGCTTGCAGGGAACAAATCTTTTATATGGATGGGTCCAAGACCACAAGTATTGATCACAGACCCTGAGCTTATAAAGGAAATACTGTCTAAAAACTATTTGTATCAAAAACCTCATGGAAATCCATTAGCCACCTTATTTGTACAAGGATTAGTAAGCCATGAGAAAGACAAATGGGCCAAACATAGAAAAATCATCAATCCCGCGTTCCATCTAGAGAAGTTAAAGGTTTGTCATTCAATTATGTTGGTAAATAATTTCTTACATGTATTATGGCCAATCGGATCTGTTTATTCCTGCGCTTGCTTCACCTTAATTGTTATATGAGCGATCTTTCTTGTGATATAACCAGCAACTTATACTAGATGGTGATGTTACCAGTATATGTATTCATAATTCTGCTCAAGTGTTAAGTGTCATTGATATTTTTTCTCGTTCTTCACCATTTTCTCGAACAGCATATGCTTCCAGCTTTTTACTTGAGCTGCAATGAGATGCTGAGCAAATGGGAAGACGTCATTTCAGTTGAAGGATCTCATGAGATAGATGTATGGCCTCACCTGCAGCAATTGACTTGTGATGTGATCTCTCGGACAGCTTTTGGTAGTAGTTATGAAGAAGGAAGAAAGATATTTGAACTTCAAAACGAACAAGCTCAGCATTTTCTTGAAGCTGTACGCTCAGTTTATATCCCAGGATGGAGGTAAACTAATTCTCCTAAGAATTTGGAAAATGTAGCTGTAGAAGTACAAATTGATTAGTTCTGATTTTTGTGAATGCATTTTGGTTCTCTGTTTTGTGAAAGATTTTTGCCAACAAAGAGGAACAGAAGAATGAAGGAAATAAGAAAGGATGTCCGGTCCTTAGTTAGAGGTATTATTGATAAAAGATTGAAGGCAATGGAAGCTGGGAATGCCGATAATGAGGATGTATTGGGCATATTGCTGGAGTCGAATTTTAAAGAAATTGAACTGCATGGAAACAAGGACTTTGGATTGAGCATCGAAGAAGTCATTGAAGAATGCAAGGTATTCTATTTTGCTGGCTCAGAAACTACATCAGTGTGGCTCCTGTGGACTCTGGTGTTGTTGAGCAGGTATCAAGACTGGCAGGCACGGGCCAGAGAAGAAGTCTTGCAAGTGTTTGGGAGTCGGAAACCAGATTTTGATGGATTAAATCGTCTAAAAGTTGTAAGTATTCTAGTTGAACAATTCAATATATGTGGCATGGGTATTTACTTTCATTGTGTTTTATTGTTTTGGGTGTTTGAATTATAAAAGACTGTAGATGTGACAATAATGTTTGATACTAGGCTAGAACATGCAATGGTTTTCACAGGAAGGAGGGGGGGACTCTTCTACAAGTACATGTGGATCTCTTATGATTAAAGTTGAGGGTGAGACTTGAACTTGGGATTTCTGCTTGCTTTGACACTCGTTGAATTGTGTGACCATCTCATCTATCAGTTTAAGCTATTAGAGAATTATGTCCTCAATAGAATCCCCCTTTCCATGACTTCTCTTTATGTTGGTTACAAGCAAGAACATTATTCCCATTCATAGGAATTAGTTTAGCCACAAATATTTAAGGAAGTCAGCAAAGAAACCCTGTAACTTGGGGGAAAGGGGTGTTTCCTCACAAAAGGGGGTCACATTGACTAGGCCCGAACGACTGTTTACAAAAACTTAGGTCCCCATGAAGTATGATAGGGGAGCTATCAACTGAAGCCCCAATGAACGACAGCGGTAAACATGATGTATTTTATGCTTTATATAACTGATGGAGGAGCATCTTTTTTGCAGGTAACGATGATCTTGTACGAGTCATTAAGGCTATATTCCCCTATAACAACACTTACCCGGCGGAATTATGAAGACATTACGCTAGGAGAACTATCTCTACCAGCTGGTGTGCTAGTCGCATTGCCAATGATCTTATTGCATCATGATAAAGAGATATGGGGCGAAGATGCAAACGAGTTCAAACCAGAGAGATTTAAAGAGGGAATATCAAGTGCAACAAAGGGTCATGTTACATATTTTCCATTTGGTTGGGGTCCAAGAATATGCATTGGACAAAATTTTGCCATGTTAGAAGCAAAGATGGCTCTGTGTATGATCCTACAAAGCTTCTCTTTCCAATTGTCTCCATCCTACACACATGCTCCTATATCCTTGATAACCATTCAGCCTCAGTATGGTGCTCCACTTATTTTCCACAAACTATAGTTCTCTTAATCCCCCAGGAAAATGACTTGTTTTGACTTGACATGTAATTTACTCCCTCAAAGCCCATGAATTTTGTCTCATGATATACTTCCAAGGTTGGTGCCTTTCTTTATTGAAACCATCAATAAATATGGTAAGTTTTCAGCAAAAAATTTATTTATACAATTAGGTCACTACCAATGACAATGTATATAACTTTAGATTGATTCTCAAATTTCTCAGTCATTTTCATTGGGAATTGAAGTTTATGAGTGTTGAACTTTGACATCAAATGTATTGCTTTGTTTTTTTAGAAAAAAGGGAATTATTGGGTTCGCAAGAGTGAATTTCTTAATGCAAATACAAAGTAGTTTTAACGTAGTTGGTAAAATTGTTAACATGTGACTAGAAATTAATTTTAAAGTTTTAAATATTAAAAAAATAGTAATGTTTTTCTTTTTTCTTTCATAATTTAGACAATTATTTATATAAAATAGTCCTAAATTAAGAGTGAGTTATAAATAGAGAGAAATTCTAATTCAAAAGTGAATCTTGAAACTAAATAAATAAAATAATAAATTAAGAAAAATAGTGAAAAAATGATTTTATCTAATGAATAATTTTTTAATAAAAAATAAAAAAAAATTAAATAATATTTTTAAGGATCTTTCACGCTTTTAATATAGTATAGATAAATATATTGTTGCTTAAAATTCAATGCAAAAGCTGTTGATTTTGGCTGAAGCTAACTCATCATCGTTGATATTTTCCTTACTACTATAATTGGTATTGATTTATGGTTTGACTTTTGAATAGAATTCCAACAAAAAAAAGTACTTTTTTAAAAATCCCACTATAGTAGTGAGTCCGGAACCAAAAGGGCAACAATTTTTTTGATTTTAATCGAAAGGGGACAAAAATTTTTTTTTAAACCAAAAGGGCAAAGGTACAGGGTGTCAGGCGCCTTGCCCTTTTGGTCTGACGACTCCGTTAACGGAGAAAAAAACAATTAAAGGGTAAGTCGCAGAGGGGGCGACGACTTACCTTTACTTACTGACATATGTCAGTCTGCTCACTGACATGTGTCAGTCAGTAAAAGGCAAGGCGCCTGACACCCTGCGCCTTGCCTTTAATTATTTTTTTTTAAATTGTTAAATTTTAG
>JBCEWC010021229.1:0-10560 GCA_038996855.1 Solanum aculeatissimum | reverse complement strand
GTGTGCCCCCATAGTTGAATTTCCCTTTCCCGTTCCCTTAGAGATTATTGTCATGTGCTATGTGAACTCATGTTATCTCATTCCCAAAAACGTCCCCATAGTTGAATCCCAACTCCCCAATTCCCTAGAATTTATGTGCTATGTGTTTATTTTCCGCGCTTCCGAACCGATGATGAGTGTAATAATGCTATGATGGCTTGATCGAGGACTTTCGGGTTCTCCTTCTCCATGTCACATCTAGGCTCCCTATCCGGGTCGTGACAGTTGGCAATGTGGCTTATAGGTTGGATTTGCCTTTGGACATGAGCTCCATTTATCCAGTTTTTCATGTGTCTATGTTGAGGAAGTTGGTTGGTGATCCTAAGGCGATTAGACCTTTGAAGGGTGTGACGGTTGAGGAGAATTTGACCTATGAAGAGGTACCGGTAGAGATCTTGGATAGGCATGTGAAGCAGCTTTGCAACAAGGAGGTAGCTTCGATCAAGGTGCTTTGGAGGAACCAAGACATGGAGAGTGTAATGTGGGAAGCGGAGTTGGACATGATGGAGGAATACCCCTATGTCTTCCAATCTACTCAAGCCTAAGGTACTAGGTTTTATCCCCTGTATTGTCCTAATTCTTTGCTTCTTGAGTTTCATGATATTGCATGCATACATAAGAACGAAAAAGATTTAAATAATATTTTGACATGAGGTTTGAATGAATTTTGAAATGATGCATAGTCCATTATGAGTTATGGTTAAAATGTCTCTTGTTTGATTGTTGTCTTCAAATCATAGTTTTTGCTCATTCGAGGATGAATGTTCCCAAGGGGGAGATGATGTAGCAACCCAGATTTTTTTTAACTTCGTAATGGTTGGTCAAGGTTAGTTTTGAACTCGTCATGGTTGAATTTTGGTAGTCATGGGTTTTATTTAAGTGGCCGGATTCAAGGGAATTGTTTTGGTGGAAGGTTGTAAGGCCATTTAGGCTGCACTAACTTTGAGAGACCATATCTTTTGGTTCAAGATAAATTATGTGGGATATTATATATCAAATCGAATCTCTTCAAGTTATCTTTGCAACGCAACTTGTTTAACTCAATTCGGAGTTCGTATGTGAAAGTTATGGCCTTTGCAGTGAGACTGCCCGTAATTAGAAGTCTGCTGGAAAAGGGTTCGAGATTGGGGTCTAAGTGTGGGACCACAGAACCTTTGGTCGTCCACGGTCCGTGGTGGCTTCCATGGGTTCTTCCAGTGTGTTCCTAGGGGTTAGGGTCCAAGCCATGAACCAAGTGTGACCCCACAGACCACTTCACCATCTGTATGAGCCTTCACAGTCTGTGAAGGGTCTCGTGGGTTGGTCCAGAGAGGTTCCAAGGTGCATTGTAGGGCTCAGGACTAGGTGTGGTCCCACGGATAGGACCACGACCTATGAGCCAGTACACGGCCACTGGGGTCCTCCGTGAGACCCTGTGTTCTGTGATCCCCTCAGTTTCATTAATGGTTAATTCGTAATCTAATTAAATCCTATGCCCCTTTTAGCCTTTCTAAGGTCTCCTAACTCCCCTAAATGAAACCCTAATCCCCTTTATGTCATTCTAACACTCTTCAATCCTCACAAAAATTCTCTCAATTCTCTTGACCTCTATTGATGAAAGCTTGAAGAAATTTGGAGAAAATCATCTTTCTTGCAAATCCATTCAATTTTCTTAGCTAATCTCTAGGTATGTGGGTTTGATTCATGGATTACCTTTCATCCATGAAGACCCAAGAACCCTCCTCTTTAAATTATGAATTTAAGCTTTCTTTAATTATGGATTCTTTAAATTTTGATGTATTTCATTGCATTGAGTTGTGGGTTGTAGAAATTAGGTGATTTAATGATGATTTAAGTTTGAATTTTATGAAATGCATGGAAATTCTTGAAGGATTAATGTGCATGTCCCTTTAATGGTTTAATATGCATGGGTAAATTGCATTATGCTTGAAATTGGAATTTTCTCGTGAATTATGTTAAATTATCTATTGAATTGTGGTTTAAAGTTTGAATCCTCCATGATTCATGCACTTGATTCCTCATTCATGGCATATGCATTGATGTATAGTTATGATGTAACTCTTGTTAAGGGCATGGCCCTCTTGATATGATATGATATGTTAAGGCTTGTGATCACATAGTTTCTTGTTATGGCTCTTTGAGCATTATGAGTGCTTGCACCATTGTGAGTTGTTTTGAAGGCTTGATTGTCACGACCCGGATAGGGGGCCTAGATGTTACATGGTGAAGGAGAACCTAAAAGTCCTCGATCAAGCCATCATAGCATCATTACTCATATCATCGGTTTGGTAGCACGAAAAGTATAAACATAACACATAATTCTAGGGAAAATGGGGCTTTGGACTCAAGTTATGGGGATGTTACCGGGAATGGGATGAGCATGAATCACATGGCACATAACAAATATCTCTAAGGGGAGGGTAAGTATGACTCAAACTATGGGGGCATACTGGGTGAGGGGACTTTCCACATAAGCACATTCCCAACATCGACAATCCCATAAAAATATTCATAAGCATAATCGAAACATCATTTCCATAAACAAATCCAAATAGTCATAATAATATCCCAATAAAGCATAATGAAACGTGCAAGAGTTTAGTATGTCCAACATAGCCCTTACAAAAGATAGAGCGGGGTCTCGACATAGTTTAGGGCTCACCCTCAATACATAAAGTGATGAAATAAACAATACAAGTAAGATAGAAAAAGTAGATATTTCCCTTGAATAAAACGGCTCACAACAAGAAAATAGCTCCAAAAATATCATTCGTCGTCTAACGGAAGATAGAAGTCATCACCGGTCCCTACATAGTTAGAACATATAGATAAAGAGTATGGGTTAGCACAAAATATGTACTAAGTATGCGGGCATGCAATGCATATGACAATATAGTATGACCCAAAAGAGATGACAAGGGGACAAATGATACGAAAGGAATGCACACAACTAAGAGACGAGTATATCATAACAATATTCCATGCCATGATGCATGAAATGCAACCTAAGATCATATTATTGCGGGGATGTGACCTCAAGGGACACTGAAGGAGATCTGAGCGAGCTACTACTTGGATCTGGGCTACTTGCCAGGTAGATCCTTAATCACCCTTCAACAAGGGGAAATAAACAAGTCATCTTATCCAGGGAGAAATCTCATGTTGGCACATGGTTTGATGGAAAGGAGTGGGACCCTTGGGGATAGCCCACTTATTACTCCAATCCCTCAGTACTAAATCTCATCCCACGAGAATACATATATATACATGCAAACCTTTCAAAATGAAGAGTTGAAATTCTTTTAAAACCATGCATCATTTGACAAAACCAAATCATGATCAAATCCATATCCATACTTAGGCGAAAAGACAACAAGAATTTCCAAAACCATTCCATATCAATACAATAAGAGTAGCTCATCTATATATCTTATCATATCAAGCCTTCAAAACATATCAAAGTGGTGCAAGCACCTAAAATGCTCAAAGAGCCATAACAAGAGATTATATGATCGCAAGCCTTGATATATCATATCATAACAAGAGGGTCATGCCCTTAACAAGAGGTTCATCATAGCCATACTTCAATGCATATGCCATGAATGAGAGATCAAGTCCATGGGTAATGGAGATTAAAACCTTAAAATCATAATTCAATAGGTAATTCAATCATATTTCAAGATAAAATCCCAATTCAAAACATAATGCAATTTACCCATGCATATTCAACCATTAAAGGGACATGCACATTGATACTTCAAGAAATTCCATGCATTTAATAAGTTTCAAACTTAAATCATCATTAAATCACCTAATTTCTACAGCCCACAACTCAATACAATGAAATACATCAAAATTTAAAGAACCCACAATTAAAGAAAGCTTAAATTCAAAATTTAAAGAGGAGAGTTCTTGGGTCTTCATGGATGGAAGGAAATCCATGAACCAAACCCGCATACCTTGAATTTAACCTAGAGAATTGAATGAAATTACAAGAAATATGTATTTCCCCAAATTTTCTTCAAGCTTTCATCAATGGAGGTCAAAAGGATTGAGAGAATTTTGGAGTGAATTGAGGAGTGTTAGAACGGATGAAAGGGGATTAGGGTTTGATTTAGGGAAGTTAGGAGACCTTAGAAAGCCTGAAAGGGGCACCAGATCTAATCAAATTATGAATTAACCATTAATTAAATAGACTAGATCACTGAAGAAAGTGCTCCACGGAAGGCACCCAGTGATCGTCCAGAGGCTCACGAACCGTGAGCCTGTCCATGAGACCTCACTTGGTCTCGACTTCGTCTTGAACTCTCGGGGGACTTTATAGATCACTTCACGAGGGGCCTCATGGACCGTGTATCTGTATCAGAGTCCATCCCAGAATCTTGGCCAACTTTCTGGATCACTTCACGGGACCCCTCACGGGCCGTGAAGGGTCACACGGAACGTGGGGTTGTCCGTGGGACCACACTTGGTCCATGTCTTGGTCCCCAACCCCTAGGAGCACACTGGACCAACCCAATAGAACCCCCATGGACCATGGACCACCAAACGGTCTGTGGTCCCCCCCTTAGACCCTATTCCGAAACTCTTTTTCAGCATACTTCCAATTATGGGAAGTCTCATTGACCGGGCCGTAACTTTCACATTTGAACTCTGAATCGAGTGAAACCAGTTGCGTCGTGAAGATAACTCAAAGAGATTCTATTTATTATATAGCATCCCACAAAATTCATCCCATACCAAAAGATATGGCTTCTCAAAGTCTACTACCCAACCGACCTTACAACTTTACCATCAAAATGATTCCCTTGAATCCAGCCACTTAAATACAACCCATGGCTAACAAAATTCAACCATGAACAACTCACCACTAACCTTGCCCAACCATTACAACGTTAAAATTTTTTTAGGTTGTTACATTGATATGATAAGTTATGTAGATGAGCTACTCCTATTGCATTAATATGGAAATGGTTATGAGAATTCTTATTGGTTTTTTAGCCTAAGTATGAATATGGATTTGATCATGTTTTGGTTTGTCTAATGATTCATGGTTTTGAAAAGAATGTCAACTCTCCATTTTGACAAGCTTGAATGGATATATATATATATATGTATTCCCGTGGGATGAGACTTAGCACCGACAGATTGGAGTCGGGGTGGACTATCTGCAAGGGTCCATACTCTTTTTCGTTAAACCATGTGCCAACATGAGATATCTACCTAGATGGGATTGACTTTTTATGTATCCCCTTGTTGAAAGGTTGACTAGGGATCTACCTTGCAAGTAGTTCGAATCTAAGTAGTAGCTCGCTCGGGTTCCTCCATCGTCGGTTGAGGTCACATCCCTGCTATGATATGCTCTTAGGTTCCATTTCATGCATCATGGCATGGTATATTGTTATGATATACTCTTCTTTTGGCTATGTGCATTCCTTTCGTATAACTTGTCCCCTTGTCATCTCGTTTGGTCATACTATCTTTTCATGCGCATTGTATTCCAGCATACTTAGTACATATTTTTTGCTAACCCATACTTTTTATCTACATGTTCTAACTTTGTAGGGACCGGTGACAACTTCTATCTTTCGTTGGACGACGAGTGACATACTTGAAGCTATTTGTTTGTGGTGAGCCCTTTTGTTCAAGGCCAATAGCTACTTTCTATCTTTCTTGTATTGTTTATTTCCTTACTTTATGTATTGTGGGTGAGCCCCAAACTAGAGGCTATGTTGGACACACTAAACTCTTGCGCGTTTCATTATGCTTTATTGGGATATTATTATGACTATTGGGATTTTTTTACGAAAATAATGTTCTGATTATGCTTATGATTATGTTTATGGGCTTGTGAATGTTGGGAATGTGCTTATGTGGCAAGTCCCCTAACCCGGTATGCCCCCATAGCTTGAGTCCTACTAACCTGCCCCTTAGAAATACTTGATATGTGCTATGTGATTCACGTTCATCCCATTCCCAGGAACATCCCCATAGCTTGAGTTCAAAGCCCCGTTTCCCCTAGAATTATGTGTTACATGTTTACTTTTCCATACTTCCAAACCGATGATGTGAGTAATGACGCTATGATGGCTTGATCGAGGACTTTCAGGTTCTCCTTCGCTAAGTCTCATCTAGGCCCCACTTACGGGTCGTGACACTTTGTTAATGGTTTATTTATAATTTTGGTGATTTCTTAAGGTCGTTTTAGTCTTTCTAAGCCCCCGTAAACATTTGCTTTAGCCTATACACCTTCATTCCTATTCAAATTCATTTCAAACACTTATAATATTCAAACTCTCTCATTTAAAGCTCTCATCCAAGTGTGGGTTGAAGGTTCAAGTTAGAAATCAAAGAGGTTTGATTCTTCAATCATTTTTCTCCCTAAGGCTTCTAGTTAATCAAGGTACGTGGGATTGATTCATGGTCCTCTTTCAACCATGATGACCCCAAAACTCTTTTACACTTTATTTTTATGAAATTTAAGCTTACTTTAAATATGGGTCTTTAAATTTATTATTGATTTGATTAAATTGATGTGTGTGTTGTACTTATTTGATGATTTTAAAGTGATTTAAGTTCAATTATCTTGAACTGCATTGAGATTATGAAGGTTCAATTATACATGTCCCTTTAAGTCTTCAATTCAAGCATGGGTAGTATGAATTATGTTTTCAATTGTAGATTTCATTATGATTTAAGAATAAATCTATCTTATTATGTATATTTAAATATTAATCTCTATTACCCATGTTATTCTATCATCATTCATTGCATTTGCATTCATGAGCGTGAATTTTATGAAATTATGATGTGGGCTAAGTTCCAATGATGTTTATGACTATGTTATCAAATAAAGAATGAGTATGACAAGTTTGTGATCACACTATGTCTATGATATGACTCTTTGAGCAAGAATGAACATTTACACCAAATGTATATGTTTAAAGTAATATAGAATTAAGGTTGGAGGTGGGGTGGACTACCCCCAAGGGTCCATACTCCTTTCTCATATCTATGTATAGTGTGGAGCTATTCCTATTTACATAAGTATTTCATGAAGAATGATTTAACCATTTAGTAACGTATGCATGAAAGTAAAGAAAGTAATTTGGCCTTTAAGCCCAACCATGCATGGTTATGATTTCAAAGTACTTATCCTCTTTTCAAAATCATGTCTATGTATATGTATTCTTATGGTATGATGTCTTAGAACCGTGGGATTGGAGGCAGGGTGGACTATCTCCAAGGGTCCATACATCTTTTCGTCAAACTATGTGCCAAACATAGGTTCATGTTTATGCCTTTTATGAGATGATTAAGAATGGATCTACCTTTGGCAAGTAGGTTACCTATTTATTCATTATGCGGTAGACGATGGAGTTCTGAGTTATAGTTCAATCTGTATTATGTCGGTTGAGGTTCCATCCCTTCTATGTTTTTATGATTAAGCATTCATGCATCATGGATTAAAGCATATTGTTATGACATCCTTTCTTATATACTTCTATCTATATATGTGTTCTTGTCATCTAACATTGATTTACAACTTATACATGTTTATATGCATTGCATGCCCTCATACCTAGTATATTCAAACGTACTAACGCATACTCTTTTGCCTACATGATCCAACCTTGTAGAGACCGGAGACTACATTTATCCATCTCCTCACAGTAAGCATGGATCTTTAAGTATCATTATGGTGAGTCCTCTATTCCAGGGACAACATCCACCTTCTATCTAACTCTTATTTTATGTTTATCATATCTTTACTTTGTGGGTAAGCCTTTGACATGTCTTGTACCCCACCCTAATCTAGACTAGAGGCATAGTTGGACATCATGGAGTCTTTCGTACGAATATGTTATGTGTATACTTGAGATGCTATGATTATGTATTATGCATGGGTGAGATGATTATGTTTATGCTATTAGGATTTGATTAATGGAAATGTGAGTATGTGGAAAGTCCTTAGCTCCTCCTTAACCCTATAGTCATTTTTACCTACCCCTTAGAACTTATTTGCTAATTTATATGTGGTTCATGTAAATCCCTTCCCCAGTGACATCCCCATAGCTTGTGTCCAAAGCCTCGCAATCCCTTAGAATTATGTGTTTATTATTTAATTTCGCACTTTCGAACCAATGATGTGAAAAATGATGCTAAGAGGATTTTTTAAGGACTCTTGGGTTCTCATTCGCTATGTCATGCTAGGCCCTACTCCTAGGTACAGACAGGTAAGCTCGGAGGAGAAAGCAGAACTAGTAACCTATCTACTAAAGGGCCTTTCTCAATTGTAGTTTGTTCAATGAATGGGTGTGAGAGGGAATGGAGAACCTATCTCTTGGGAAGAATTAAAGGCCACCATCCTCAACCATTCCATTTACATGGAGCTAAGGGATGCAAAAATGACTGAGTTCATGAACCTTAAGTAAGGTTCTATGATTGTTAGAGAGGAGTATTCCCTTAAATTCAACAACCTCTCAAAGTATGCTCCTCACTTAGTCACAAATCCTAGGGAAATGATGCACAAGTTTATGTTGGGAGTGTCTGACTTGATCAATGAAGAATGTCGCACCACAATGCTTATAGGAGATATGGACTTGTCTTGACTCATGACTTATGTTGACCAACTTGAAGAGGAGAATCTTAGGAAGAAGAGAAGTTGAGAGTCTAAGAGGGCTCGGTATGATAGTGGTTTCCAAGGTACTAAGGGTGGTCATTTCCCACAAGGCCACAAGTTCCAAGTTCAAGGGTCCTCTAATGCTCAAGACCAAAGGTTTTCTAATGACAGAATGCCCAACCCTAGGGCTCAAGGTGGTAATGGTGGTAAAATTGTTCATAGGTGCGGAAGGTATGGGAAAAATCATGGTGGTATGTTCTATAAAGATGTGGGTGCTTGCTTCAGGTGTGGTAAAATGGGCCATAAGATTGTGTATTGTCCTAACAAGGGTAAAGATAGTCATCCTCAATGACAAAGTGCCTATTCTGACCAAAGGGAACAATGTGGTCAATAAAGGGGTGCTCTACATCACAATCACTTTTATGTTCTTCAAGGGAGGCAATGAGTGGATGTGGTTCCCGACATTATTACAGGTATGTTAAAGATACACAACCATGACGTATATGCTTTATTTGATTCGAGTGCCATTCTTTCTTTCATTACTTCTTTTGTTGCTAATAGATTTCATGCGCATCCCAAAATGTTATATAAACCCTTTGAGGTGTGTACCCCCATTGGTGAGTCCATTATTTCTAAAAGAGTCTATAAGGGTTGTCCCCTGTCTATATTCCATAAAGTCTTACCTTGTGATTTTGTTGAGATGACATAGTAGATTTTGACATCATTCTTGGTATGGATTGACTACATGCATATCATGCCTCAATTCATTGTAGAACCCGCAAAGTTAAGTTCCAATTCCCCAATGAACCTGTCCTTGAGTGGGTAGGTTCTGGTTCGATGGTTAAGGGTAGGTTCATCTCTTATTTTAAGGTTCCAGAGTTAATTTCTAAGTGTTACATTTATCATCTTGCAATGTTTAGGAATGTTGAATCTAAAGTCCATCCTATTGAGTTAGTTTTAGTGGTTAATGAGTTCCTTGATGTTTTTCTCGATGAGATTTTTGGTTTCCCTCCCGAAAGGGTGATATATTTTTGTATCGAACTCTTTCCCGATAATCAACCCATTTATGTTCCTCCTTACCATATGGCCCCGATGGAGTTGAAGGATCAATAAAAGGATTTTTTATATAAAGGTTTTACAAGGTCTAGCAAGTCACCTTGGGGTACGCCTGTGTTATTTGTAAGGAAGAAAGATGGGTCACTTAGAATATGTCTTGACTACTGACAACATAATAAGGACACCATGAAGAACAAGTATCCTTTCCCAGGGATAGATGACCGATTTGATCAACTACTAGGGGCTAGTCACTTCACAAAGATTGACATTCGATCCATGTATCATCAATTAAATGTAACAACCCAAATATTTTTGAGATCTACTTATGGTTGGCATTCAATGATGCAATACAAGACATGGTTGAGTTTTAGTAGCCACGGGTTGAGTTTAAGTGGCCAAATGCAATTGGGATAGGAAGTGGCCTAGAGGGATAGTTTTGACAATTAGCTTCAAATAGTCATAACTTTTAATATGGGATTAACCAGATACGCTACCACATATAAAATTGAAGCTCTTTGAGTTAAATTTTCAACCCAAGTGGTTTCACTCAATTTGGATATCTGATGAGGGCGTTATGTCCCAAAACGTGAGACTATCTCAAATTCGGAAGCCATTGGAGATAGACTCGGAAAAATGGCCAAGGGCATTGACACGGACCGTTAAACTTTGAACGGTCCATCTAGGGTGTCGTGTAATATTCCGGTGAGCTCGGGGTGGCTTGGAACCACCCTTAAGCCAAGTGTAGGTCGACGGTTCCTCAAACAGACCGTTTGACTTTTAACGAGCCGTTTGCTGGCTTGTTGAGTTGGACAGTAGCTAGGCCAAGGTTTGGGCATGATTTT
>JBCEWC010021228.1:0-10561 GCA_038996855.1 Solanum aculeatissimum | reverse complement strand
TGATGTGTGTAATGATGCTATGATGTCTTGATCGAGGGTCTTTGGGTCCTCTTTCGCCATGTCACATCTAGGCCCCCTTTTTGGGTCGTGACATTAATGAACTCAGTCATTGTGGCTTCCCAAAGTTCAAGGGGGAAGAAACGGTCTAGGAAGGCCATCTTGAACTCCTTCCAACCAACCTTAGCATCTACCATTCTTTCCACCAACCACTGATTGTACGACACTTGAGCCACATCTTTCAACTGATACACAACCAACTCAGCTTTTTCCTCAGAATTGACTCCTATAATAGTCAACACCTTCGCGAGCTCATCAATGAAATCCTGGGCATCCTCATCAACCTTTGAACCAAAGAACTCCGAAGGATTCATCCGGGTGAAGTCCCTCACCTTAGAAGCTGGAGTGCCATCATTCATGGGATTTGTTGCCCGGGCTTGATTAGTCACCACTTAGGTCAACATAGACACCACATTCCAAAATTCAACGTGGGGGTCACTTGTTCCTCTACCGGTTCATGAGGTGCTTATTCCTTATTGACCAGAACCTGTCTGGGGAGCGGAGCTCTTTTGGGAGGCATCTTATAAAAGAGTGACAAGAACACCAACATTAAGGAAGTCTCATAAATAGTACACAACACAATGTAAGGGAATAATAAAGTGAGAAAATTCCTAAACATCACCATAGCCTCTTGTTCATAGGTATGACACGCATCACACCCATGAACAAGACTCTAATTGACGCAGCATGTTGGACTCCAAGGATCATTTACAAACCTAGGGCTCTGATACCATCTTTGTCACGAACCAAAAGTAGGGCCTAGATGTGACATGACGAAGCGAACTCGAAAGTCCTCGATCAAGTCATCATAGCATCATCACACATATCATCGATTCAGAAGTGCATATAATATATAATTAACACGTAAGTCTAGGGGATTCTAGGCTTTGGACTCAAGCTATGGAAATGTTGTCGGGAATGGGATAAGCATGAATCACATAGCACATAGCAATTTTTTTCTAAGGGTCGGGTGAGTATGACTCAAGCTATGGGGGCAAGCAGGGTTAGGGACTTTCCACATGAGCACATTCCCAATCCAAATGTATCATAATAGCATAAGCGGAAATGAAAGCATAACATAACATATCTTCACTTAACATAGTTAGCCATATCATTACAAGTATCACATAGAATAAAGTATAATAGAGTTTGATATGTCCAACAATACCTCTACATAAGATAAAATGGGGGCTCGACATATCCGGGATCACCCTCAAGTCATAAAGTAAAGGAAACAAATAATAAGGACAAGGTAGATGAAAGTGGGTATTGCCCTTGGCGTATAGTGCTCTCCACAAGTAATAACTTCAAGAACTTTGATCAGCCGTCCAATAGGGGATGAAAGTCACCTTCGGTCCCTACATGGTTAGAGCATGTAGACAAAGAGTATGGGTTAGGACATAATAATGCACTAAGTATGCGGGCATGCGATGCATGTGAACATGGGCCTATCACAAGTTAGATGACAAGGGCATATATATAGAAGGAGAATATAGGAAAGGATAGTATACCAATATGCCATGAAATACATGATACATGAAATGTCATAATGCTTATAGTTTAGGGGATGAGACCATAACCGACATCCAAACTCATGTGAGCTACAACATGAACTTGCCCGATGAGGTCTCCCATCGGATGAGAGAAGATTACTTGCCAAAAGTAACCTACACAAAATCATATGACCTGGTCATTTTGGATGGATTTCCATAACATATAATATCATATCATAGCATACCTTACGGGACCACCTATTTCGGTTGCATAACCCATGTTGGCACATAGCTGAGAGAAAGGAGTGGGACCCTTGGGGATAGCCCACATACTACTCCAATCCCACTCGGTGCTAAGTCATCATCCCAAAAGGATATGTATACATATACATGCTTTTAAAATGGAATGGAAACACTTGATATCATACCATGCATAATTAGGCTAAAAGGCCAAATCATTTACTTCATTTTCATGCATACGTGACTAAAAGGTCAAACACATTTCATAATCATACTTCATTGGGCTAAAAAATCCAAATACATTTTCATGTCAAACTTCATGCATAGGAGTAGCTCCATACTTGTCAAATCATATTAGTGTAAACACCCATAGTTGCTCAAAGAGCCATATCATAGACATTATGTGATCACTTTCTTGTCATAACCCATACTTGTTCAAAATCATAGTTATAAACTTAATTGGGACTTAACCCACATCATATCCTTCTTGAAAATTCATATTCATGCATGCAAATGCCATGATTGATGATGAGGATAGCATGAGTAATTAGAATTCATAATTTAAATCCAAATTAAGAAGAATCCATAAAACAATTCAAGGTTAAATCAATAATTAAATATCAAATTTACACTACCCATGCAAGAATTAAAGAGTAAGGGGATATGCATACTTGTACCTTTCTTAAATCAAAGGAATTCATCAATTAGGGGCTTAGTTCATCTTGAAATCATTAAATAGGAACAACCCCTACTTCAATTTCACTAAATCATTCTTAATGCAAAAGACACATTTCATGAAATAAATTATAATTCATCAAAATAGAGAAAAAAGATTTTGGGTCTTCATGGTTGAAAGAGAAACCATAAATCAAACCCACATACCTTGAATTTAATAAGAAGATTGAGAAGGTTTTGATTAAGACTTGAGTTTTCCCCAATTTCAAGATTGGTCTTCAATGGTGGATGGGAGAAAATTGAGAGAATTTGGGAGAGGAATTGAGAGCTTGAATTAATTAAAATAAATTAGGGTTTAATTTAGGAGTTTTAGGAGAGTTTAGAAAGGCTAAAGCGACCCTAGGAATAATCGAAATTACCATTTAACCATTAATGAAATGGAGAAGATAACTAGAACAGTCATTGACGAAAGCACCCACATGGTTCGTGTAGTGGCTCACGGACCGTGAGCCCTACCGTGTGACTTAATTTGGTTCACGCCTTGGCTTAGAATCTTGAAAGACTTTCTGGATCACTCCACGACAAGACTCATGGTCAGTGAAGCTACACATGGACCGTACACTGGCCCTTGGAGCTTCACTTGGTCCGGAGTCCTGGCATGGGGCCTAAGCCATCTCTGGACCACTCCACGGAGTCCTTCACGGACAGTGAGGCATCACACGGACCGTGAGGTGGTCCGTGGATCCTTACTTGGTTCTGGCCTTAGTCCATCACCTAGCCCATTTTCTGGATCAACCCATGGATGGGTTCATGGGTTATGAACCCCCACACGGTCCGTGGTCCATGCCTGTGGTCCTGACTTAGCCAACTTGGCCCTCCCTTTCCAGAACACTTTCGGCCACAGACAGTCCCATCGAAATGACCATAACTTCCCCATACAAACTCTGATTTGAGTGAAACTAATTGTGTTGCGAAGATAACTCAAAGAGATTCGTTTTAATTGGTCTTAATCCATACAGTTCATCTCGTACCAAGATATATAGACATTTAAAGTCAGTACTCTCCACAAAGTATCAAGAAAACTTAATCAATGCGATTCCTTTGGACAAGGCCATATAAGTAATACCCATAATGGTCACTAGCCAATCATAACAGGTTTCATTAGACCTTAATCAACTACTACAAAGTTCAAAAACTTTTGGGTTGTTACATTCCATTTCATGACCGGGTCAAGTTGGAGGATCCTATTACTAATCTAAAAAATTACCGAACTGAGGATGTGCTTGCTAGAACCCTTAACAAGATTGAAGGGACTGACAAAGTGATGAAGGAAATAAAATCTAATTTTTTGGCTTTAAATCAAATTGTGATTTCTCATATGACTTCCACCAAGCAATTGGAGACCCAATTGAGTAATATTTCAACCCACTTGAATCCTCGTTAAAAAGTGGGTTTGCCTAGTGATAAGGTGGTGAATCTGACGAATGACACTCCCCAATGCATGGCTATAACCACTAGGAGTGGTAAAGTAGTTGAGGATGTGCCTCCTACTATTGATGTGGTTGTAGGAAATAAAGCTAAAGGTTTGGTTGTTGATGATGCAATTGATGTTTATGATGTTGAAGAGGTTGAAAAAGAGGTTATTTCTACTATTTGCAATCCTAGAAGTGATTGTGATTGTAAGAAGGGGAGTCCAAAAGTAACCCTCCTAATGTTCCAAAGTTGAGTGCTCCAAATATGAAAATCAATCCAAGGTTTCCACAAAGGTTGAAGAAGGTTAATAAGGATGCAACATTCCAAAAATTCTTCTTATGGTCAAGAATTTGACAATTTATATACCCTTGGTAGATGCATTGTTGAAGATGTTGGGTTATGCAAAATTTATGAAGGAGTTAGTTATCAAGAAGAAAAATCGCGAGTTTGAGACTATTGAAGTCTTCCATCATTATAGTGTGGTAAGGCCAATTAATTAGGTGGCTAAAAACGATTACCCCAATGCATTCACTATCCCTTATACTATTGGTGTTTATCAATTTACAAGGGCATTATGCGATCTTCGAGCTAGTATTAACATTATGCCCGTTGAAATGTTCAAATAACTTAGTTTGGAAACTTCTTCACTGACAACTATGAGGCTTTTAATGGCAGATCATTCTATTAAGAAGTCGGTGGGTATTTTGTATGATGGGCTAGTGAAAGTGGAAAAATTTATTTTTTTGGACAATTTTGTCATACTTGATTGTGAGCTAGATATTGAAATCTCAATTATTTTGCAAAGACCATGTCTAGACACTGGAAGAGCCTTAGTTGATTCTAAGTGTGAGGGATTGAAGTTCCGAGTTAATGATGAAGACGTCACATTTAATGTTTGTAACTCCATGAAGCTACCAAAAGAGCTGCAGGTTGTTTCTTATGTTAATGTAGTTGAAAATACGGTTTCTAATGTTGAAGAAGTGATGAGTCTTGGTGAATCTCTTGCAGTTGTGTTATTGAATTTATAGAGGGATTTTAATGTTGGTTATGATGAGGTGGTTGCAACCCTTGATGGGGCAGGAGCATGTTCTTATTCAAAAATCAAAAAAAGCTAGATCTTGATTTGAAGAATAGGGAAACTCTACCAGCAAAGCCCTCAATTGAAAAGCCTCCAAAGTTGTCACGATCCAAGCCTAGGGCCTAGGTGTAACACAATAAATGGGAAACCCGAAGGTACTCCAAACAAGCCTCTTAAGTATACATGGCACATCCTTGGTTGCAGAAGCCAAATTAAACAACAAGCACTAAATTTTAGGGGAAATGGGACTTTGGACGCAAACTATGGGGATGAAATGGGAAAGAGCATTTGCATGAACACATAGCAAATAAAGACTAAGGGTCGGGTATGTATGACTCACTCTATGGGGATGTGATCTCATCATCAACGTACAACAAACATAAAGAGGGAAATGGTCTAAGGGAGTTCTCCATAATACATAGCATAATAAGAGTCAAGGTCATAACATACATAGCCATATGTAATAACAGGCGCAAAGACATCTCCCGGACTCACCCTCAAAAGTAAATTTCCAAAAGTAGATAAGTCTTAAAAAGCATGAAAAGAAAAATAATGTTGTCCTTGGAATGGAGGACTCTCCAATAGAAATCTTCAAATGATCCATCTAGCCACATGGAGGAGGAGGATGAATAGGAGCTCTGGTCCCTACATGGTTAGATCATGTAGGCAAAAAGTATGTGTTAGTACTTGGAATGTACTAAGTATGCGGGGTGCAATGCAACAAAGAAAATAAGCCATAATTAAATAATATGCATAATCTTAATCAACGAGTGGGAGCTCAACATGAAATGAATGATCAATGCTTAGCTAAAACATGCATAAAGAATCATCAAGTCACATGACATAACATATATAGGTGGGAAGGGACCCTAACCGACATGTAAAACTAAGCGAGCTACTATTTGGAATCCTATTGTTTGCTCCACACTCGACAAGGAGTGGTATACTTTTCCAAGGTAAACCAAACACTTACCTTACGTCATAGCCTTTTTGAAAAGTGTCAACATATATCCCTACCTTGCGACATGGCCTTTTCGGTGGGTTTCAAATGATATCCTTACCTTACCACATTGCCTTTTCAGTAGGTACAAGCCCTTATAGGGAATCAATATCATAACCTATGGTGGCACATAGTTAGGGACAATGGCATCCAACCAAGGTCCTCTCGGTTCTAGGTCCACAATCCTATGGAATAGTCAATTCATATCCTTAATCATATCTTACATAATTTCTAACATTGGTAGCATCTTAAGAGTAGCCCATCAATTACCACGTCATAATATCAAGAATATGGATTCATATATTTCATAATATTCATAACATACTCATAAGCTAATACCATACTTGTTAGCCCCTTTTTATATTCACAACATGTTTAATTTACATATCTTGCCATAAGACTTTCCTCACATAAGAAGCTTAACTCACAACTTTGATAAAATCATGGTGGGTGGGTGTAAGTATGCTTGAAATAATGTAGCTTAAGAGTGAATGACACGAGAGGAGTAAAATTAAAACCATTTAAGAATTATTCAAGTAACCCACCAACAAAATGAAGCTTGATGAGGGAAACATTAAACCCTCATGTAAATCATATATTTCACATGGCATCTCATAACATAATAATGTACAAAGGTAAAATACCTTAAATTATTTCATAATATCATCATATAAAAGAGTTCATGCAACTACCATAACTAACCCATAGTTTTAAAATAGATGAATAAGAGGGTTGGTTGAGCTTTGTGAAGGAAAGGACTCTACAAATCAAAACTCACATACCTTGGTGTGGTTGGAGATAGAGATCTTGCTGGAGAATAGAGAAAATGCAAAACCTTAGCTTGGACTCCTTTCTTGAAAGTCTTGTGGAGACTTGAGAGTATTTGGGAGGAGTTTAGGACTTAGGATATCTTAGAATGAGTTAGAAGCGAGTAGTTTAGGGTTGTATAAGGCCAAAAAGATCTTATTTGGGGGCTTGAATGATGTAGCATAGTCTTAGGGTATTAGGAAAGGTCAAATTTTCCTCTTCTAAAAACCTGCTGGACCAGACCATGAGGCACCAATTATGGATCGTAGTCTAGTCCATGGGTCATGGAATGCGGTCTCATCCTGTTAACTTTTTGGAACCTTAGGAACTTTCTCTGAAACTTAAACCACGATACCTTATATGACCCGTCAACCCAACCACAACATGTGCTATTAATTCATACTCCCAACTTTCGAAACCATTATTTCCACCAAGTCTTATCATCATTCCATGAACACAAGTTATGGCTTGTGGAACCATCTACCACTTGTGACTTCCTTCGTGCATTGGGGACCTCTTAAATTGAGCTACTAGAAATGCACCCTCGAATCCACGAAACCCAAGTATGGCCTATAAACTATTCCACGATCTGTATAACCCCTCGTAAACACCACTTACACTTATAAAATCTTACAGACTTCATTCTTAGGAACTTTCATACCTTCCAACACGTGGAGCCTTATAATATCTCCCTCCTCGGAACATTCATACCCAAATGTGCTAAACAAAAGCTCTAAGGAATAGAATACATGCATCATATGAAAAATGCAACATATATGAAAATTTTCAAACCATGCTTCAAATAATCATCTACAATGCAACCTCAAAATCACATAATTATGCATGAACAACTTGAAATGACATGCAAGGAAGAAGAGGTTCTCAAAAAAGAAAATCATAGTACCTCAAGCTTGATTAGAATGGAAGAGATAGGGGTATCACTTCTTCATGTCCGCTTTGGCTTCCCACATGGCACTCTTAACTTGTTGGTTCCTCCAAAGGACTCTGATAGATGTCACATCCTTGTTTCTCAACCTTTTCACTTTTCTATCCTATATTTCCATCAGAACTTCCTCATAGGTCAAATTCTCTTCAACATTTACCACCTCTAAAGGCACAATGGACCTAGGGTCTCCAACATACTTCCTCAGAACATGGAAAAAGGGAAGACCGGATGAACCATCCTCATCTCCATGGGCAACTCTAATTCGTAGGCAGCCTTACCAATTCTTGTCAAAATTTTATATGACCCTACATACCTTGGGCTTAATTTGCCTTTCTTGCCAAACCAAACAATACTCTTCATGGGTGAGACCTTCAAATACACCCAATCATCAAGACCAAACTCAAGATCCTTTCTCCTCACATTGGAGTATGACTTTTACCTACTTTGAGCCTTCTTTAATCTTTCCCTTATTAACTTATATTCTCCAAGGCTTTAATAACCAAATCTGGAACTAATAAAGCCATTTCCCCCACTTCAAACCACCCAACTGGGGATCTAAAACATCTACCATATAGAGCTTAAAAAGAAGCCATTCTAATGCTAGAGTGATAAATATTTTTATAAGCAAACTCAATGAGTGAAAGATGCTCATCCCAACTACCCTTAAACTCCAAGACATAAGCCCTAAGCATATCCTTAAGAGTTTGAATGGTCCTTTCGGCTTGACCATCCATTTGTGGGTGAAAGGCCATGCTAAGCTTGGAAAGCTTTGCAGACATCTGCAATGTTCTTGAAACCAATCCCCCCTTCTATCAGGGGGAAGATAAGGCTCTTCCAAGAAGCCCAATGATACTTCCTTTTTTGGTCCAATCTTCTCCAGAAGAAGTCTATTGATAGACTCTGAATCTGCTTGAATGTGGTGGAAGAGGGGGATACAACTGACAAGAGATGGATAGGCAAGGATTGTAACACATGTTTGATCAGAGTCGCTTTACCCCCATAGCTCGAAATCTTAGATTGCCACCCAGATATCATGTTGATAACGTTAGACACCATATCAGAAAAGTAGATGATCCTCTACCTGCCAATGTACAAGGGGCAACCCAGATAAGTGATGGGGTCTTTTTTCTGACTAAAACCAGTGATCTTTGTCACTCTATCACAGATCATCTAATTAGTGTTAGATGGGACCATGAAATGGGTTTTACTTTTATTCACCATCAATAGACCATAAGCCCATCTAAACCATTTGGAAATGTTAAAACCAGAGCTGATAGTAGCTCTTCTCACATTCATTAATCCACACAAACTTGGTTTGTTTTTGAGTCAATTTGGTCAACGGAGACACTATAGATGAAAACCCCTTACCAAACCTTCTATAATAGCCGGCCAAGCCAAGGAAACTACGAATATCCGAAGAAGTCAATGGTCTAGGCCAATCCCTTACTGCCTCAGTTTTCTTAGGATCAACATTGATGCCATCATCGGACACCACATAACCAAGAAAGAAAACTTCTCCCAACCAAAACTCATACTTGCTAAATTTTACATACAACTTCTTTACCCTCAAAGTTTGGAGAGCCAATCTCAAATGACCCATATGCTCTTGTTCACTTCGGGAATAAATCAAGATATCATCAATAAATACCACCACAAAATTATCAAAAAAGGCTTGAACACCTGATTCATAATATCCATAAACACCGCCGGAGCATTAGTCAACCCAAAAGACATCACCACAAATTTGAAATGACCATAACAAGTTCGGAAAGCCATCTTGGGAATATCACACTCCCTCACTTTCAATTGATGATACCCCGAACGAAGTTCTATTTTGGAAAAGTGCGTAGCTCCTTGAAGTTGGTCAAATAAATCATCAATCCTAGGAAACGGGTACCTATTCTAAATGGTTACCTTGTTCAATTGCCTATAATCAATACACATTCGAAGAGACCCATCCTTTTTCCTCACAAACAACACCGGAGCACCCCAAGGTGAAATGCTAGGCCTTATATACCATTTCTCCAACAAATCCTTCAATTGGTCTTTCAACTCCTTTAACTCCGTCGGAGCCATATGATACGGGGGAATGAAAATGAGTTGAGTATCCGGAAGAAGGTCTATACCAAAATCCAACTCTCTATCGGGAGGGATGCCAGGAAAATTCTTCGAAAACACATCGGGGAACTCTTTCTCCACCAGAACCGATTCAAGCTTAGGAGATTCACCTTCTACATACCTAGCCCGAAGAATGTGATAGATACATCCTTTCCCAATCATTCTCCGGGCCTTAAGGTAGGAAATAAATCTACCCTTAATTATAGAATTTCCACCCTTTCACTCTAACACCGGTTCATTAGAGACTTGGAGCTTAACCCGCCTAGTTCTACAATCAATACAGGCATATGATGCATGCAACATATCTGTTACAACCCGAAAATTTCTGAAACTCCTTATGGTTGATATTGTATGATGTTATACTAGTCATGGTTTAAACCTGGTAGCCATGTGTCGAGATTAAGTGGCCGAACACAAAACGCATCATTTTGGGACCTAGAGGGGCCGTTTGGATAGTGAGCTTCATAGAAGCATAACTTTTGGTGTGATTTGAATCAGGTGGCCTACGACATAACAAATTGAAGCTATTTGCATTATCGTTGCAACGAAACTTGTCTCACTCAATTCCAAGGTCGGATGAAGCAGTTATGGCCAAATTAGTGGGACTGCCTGAAATTCGGAAGACATTGGAGATAGGGGCCTGTAAACGGCCCAAGGCAAGTGAGACGGACCGT
>JBCEWC010021227.1:0-10561 GCA_038996855.1 Solanum aculeatissimum | reverse complement strand
GACTTAGTTGGTGAGAGTTCTCTTGTAACAAATGAGTTTTGTAGTTAATTATTTTTGGTGACCGAGAAATCGGTTTGTAGCCAACCCATTGGACCAATGTAACTTTTGAAACTTGGGGATGATGGCCTCTCCCTCTATTTTTCTCCACTTAAATACTAGATTTACTTGACATAGAACTCAAACTAGTGAAATAAAACACAAACCCCCAACCTTTGTTGATTGGGCATAGTCATTTTTATCACACTTTTGGAATCTAAATTTGGAGATGTAATGATTTATTAGGTTGAACCATTACATGTGTGTTAATGAACTTGGTACATAGATTTTTCCATCTAGGAATTAAGATGGAGTTGTCCGTCGTATTGACTTGTATGCTTAATTGTATTTTGGTGACTCTAGAAGCATTTCAATTTTTTTTTCTAATTATGTGCTAATATATAATGTCTTTGAAATGTTTTCGTGGGGATTGTGAACTTGGATTTTTTTGCTTTAGTGTCATTTGATCAAACATATAAAACTAGCCTATCCTGATAGTTGTATAATTACTAAATTAGTTGACAATGCCTCTATGTTACGGGTCGCTTCCATTTTATTTGAGCCTCTTTCATTCCAATACATATATGAAGAAGGTTCAACATAATTTGTCTATTGTTGCATTGACTATTAGAGGGTGTTTGAATTGGCTTGTTTTAAGTGGCTTATAAGTTAAAGCCAAATTTATTTTTCGTTATTAGTCGTTCTTCCTTGTTTTTCTCCTCCTTTTCCCTTTTCGTATCTAGTTTATTCTGCTTATGAGTTTTTGAGACGAGGGTTTTCCGGAAACAGCCTCTCTACCCCTATGAGGTAGTGGTAAGGTTTGTGTACATTTTTATCCTCCCCAGACCCCACTTGTGGGATTCCACTGGGTATGTTGTTGTTGTTGTTGTTGCTAAGCGCATTGAGATTGACTATCAATTTTGTGAAGTCGGGTGATCAACTTACAGATATCTCCTTATCGGTTCTCGTATTAATTACATTTGTAACAAGCTAGGTACATATAACTTGTATGCACCAGCTTGAGGGGGAGTGTTAGAATAGGAATAGGAACAAAATATTATCTACAATCCTACTTAGAATAGGATTAGGAATAGGAATAGTATATACTATATAGAATCCTACTTGGAAAAGGATTGTATTATAGTATCCTAGTAGAAAAAGGAGTCTAATATAGTATCTATAAATAGGGTCTCAATGTAATAATGTAGGGACAACAATTCAATAATATTTTTTTTCCTATATTTCTCACAATACCAAATACACGTTAAAAAAAAAAAAGAAATAACGGGCACAACAGAAAATTAAAAGAACAGCCAAAGGTGCAGAGTTCTTACAAATAAAAACCAGTGAACGTGGTTTTGAAGAAACAGAGCATGGTAACTGCACAAGATAATATTTGGAAGTAACTAATTTAGTACAAGTTGATAAAATGTTTAGATCCTAGTTCTAAAGGAGATCTTAATCAGTATAAATCATACTTGATCAACAGTTGGCCTAAGTGTTAAAAGTTGCATTTGGAGGAATCTACATTGCAGAACCACAAGCATAACTAGTCAAGATTTGAGGAGAAGAAAAAACCTGGCGAGGTTGAGAGACAAGTGTACTTGACTTCCCAACATCACTAAATGCATTGCCATCATAAAAAGTCTCAGGAAATCCACAATGTGGCATAGCTCCAAAAACTTCAGTTCGTTAATAGGCTTCATCCAACCAAAAAACCAGGCAAGTCAAGTTGAAAAATAACAATAGTTTCATCTGGTCATCATATGTCCTATTTCTGAAGAAAATTAGTAAACATACTGCCAATGCTATTACTACAGTCTATATGTAGCAGAAGACAACCTATGAAATAGTCTAGAAGACCAATAGAGGGCAATCGTATATAGGGGCATTTAATCAAAGGGAGAAAGTGCAAAAAGACTCGTCAGGCTTGTGCAAAGCGCAAATGAAACATGGGCTTTAACAAAGAAAGATGCAAATAGAGAAAATAAATAGAATATGTATGTCTAGTCCATGAAAATAATTACAAGCATGAATAACAAATATATGGACAAAGAAATAAATTAAAAAGAATACGAAAAAGTGAAATATCAATTGTTAATGTCGCCTCTTTAGGGCTATGCAGATTGGCAAGGAAATATGTCTTAGAGCCTTGATGTCGAAGCACTTGCCAAGCGAGCCTAAATGCTCATATTTTTGCACCCCACTTGAGGGCTTAAGCACGCCTTTGACAACAATGGTATAGGGAAGTAGGGTTTAGAAAATACATCGCAGCAAACACTCTTCTAGATCCAACTCAAAAGCAGCAGCATAAAATCAATTAAACCACTTAAAGAACAGTCATCTTTTCTAAGCCACATCTATGTCACTGTTCTAGTAGACAAGAAGACCTAGCAAAAATATAATTTCATCAAAATTCAACATTGTAGTTTGAAATCAACTCATCTAAACAGAATCTATCACCCATAAATGTCATTCATTCATAATTACGTCAAAGTACAGTTGTTTTTTTAACCAAAGTAAGCGTATTTCATTCATACACATGACCAAAACGGTCGTATACAAAGTTATACCAAAAGGTCAAAATTCTACAAAAATATGATTCTCTACAAACTCCATCCAATCATCTATACTACAAGGAACGTTCTGTTTACACCAAAAGAAAAATAAGGTGGAGACTACTCCTCGACTGCAAGAAACTCAACTCTACACCCGGAAAAGCTCCCCTATTTTTCTCTCCAAACTACCCACATAAATGCAATCGAAACCACTTTCCAAGCCCTTCGTTTTCTCCTCCTCCTCCAGATCTTCCAACTGACAATCAAATCTTTCACAGTTCTTGGCATTTCCCAAGGAACGCTAAACCATCGAAACATACCCCACCATTATCTCATGGTAATTCCCCAATGTAGAAGAAGGGTGATCCATCTCCTCTCTGCCCTCCTTGCACATGTAACACCAACTGATGCAAACAACCTTCCATTTCTGTTACCTAAAACTTTCCGCTGTAAAAATTACCCCTCTAGTGGCTAGCCAAGGAAAAAAAACACCTTCCTCGACACACTTGGAAACCATATTACATTACATGGGAACTCAACCTCCTCCCTAGCGAAGAGTTTCTCATATAAAGGCACCAGAGAACAGTCCCTACCTTCCCAGGCCCCACCACCACTACACCAAGTGAAAGTTCCTTGCCCCACTGCCGCATCCCAAAGGAAATTTCAGTCTTTTACACTTTTCAATGAAGGAAGTTGGAGCAAGAAACAAAGACAAGTAGTAAGTGGGAATGCTAGAATGTGTGCTCTTAATAAGGACATCCTTCCTCCCCTGGACAAATATCTTTTTTGTCACCCTGCTAGTCTCTTTTCAACCCTCCAAATAACCGGATTCCACACAGTATGATCCTTTGCTCGAAGCACCTAATGGTACTCTAAGATACGTAGTCGGAAAAGCCCCAACCCTAGAATTCAATACTCAATCATGCGATCCCACGCCATTCACCTCCCCAACAGGAAACATTTCACACTTCCCCAAATTAATTTTAATCCCTGAAATCATGTCAGAATCTGGCCTAAATAATCTAGTTGGTTCTCAACTGCATTAAAAAAACAAGATATCATCCCTGAACAAGTGAGACACTGATATTGTCCCTTCACCCCCAACAGCCACAACAAAACCATTCAAGTAGTCCTCAAAACAGCTTTAACCATCATCCTCTCGAAACTTCCATAAATAAAATAAACAAACGACATTGGTGATAGTGGACCTTGTCTCCAACCCCTCAAACTCCCCGAAAAGACGCATGGGTTACCATTCACCAACACAAAAAATCTCACCAAAGATGCACAAATGTAGATTCATTTGCCTCCACTTGTCCCCAAATCACATTTGTAGCACACTAGAATCAAGGAATTTCCAATTCACATGATCGTATGCCTTTTCAAGATCAAGTTTGCACAACACACGTGGTCCTGCTTTCTCCTTGAATCCATCAGTTTGTTTGCCACCAACGCTGCACATAAAATCCGTTAGCTCTCCACAAAAGCATTTTTTGAAGTAGAAACAGTCTCATCCAACACTTCTTAAGTCTTGTAATCCTTCATGCTCATTGCTCACTCCCGTTTAGAGATGTTGACAATGAACGAGGCATTCAAACTCTTTTTGAAATCACAACAATCTTGGAACTCAGCAATAGAAGTCATCACATCAATTTTGACTGTAATCCAGCAATGCTGAAAAAAGCCAAAGAGAAACCATCTGGGCCCGGAGCTCTGTCACCTCCTCCCATCCAATTAGACTGAACCCTAAACCCCGATAGTAGGCCTCCACTCCACTTTCTCTTTAAATAAAAATTTCCATAATAATCTACAACTGCCCCCTCTACTACTTCCTCCTTCCACACATGGCTCACCCCCATTGACCTCCGTTGATTCGATAAACTTCCTCCTTCTATTTGCAACTACTGGCCTTTGAAAGAATTTTGTATTAAAGTCACGTTCCTTCAACCATAACGCTCTCGTTTGTAGCCTCCTACTAACCTCTTGGGGCGAATGGCCATAAAAGTTATCTAACCTGGAATTTTCTTTCCTCTCCTTCCAAGGCACTAAGAGAATACAAGCAATCATAATATTTCTTTAAGGCAGTCAGCACATAACAGACTCATCAAAGTGACTAGAGTTTACTGTTACATAGTGTTCTATTTTCTGGAAGTAGTAGTAACATGGATTCATAGATCAGTGTCCAATGCTTTTGTGAAAGCAATTTCAGATTCTGCTTCCCTACTCTTTGTTTTCTTAGATTTTACTGGTGATCCATCTTCATATCAAGGCACCTCTAAAACTGAGAATTTTCATGAGATGTTAAACAATAAACACCAAAGAAACTTCAAACTGCTATAGATTTCTCCCGTGACTAGAGAGAGGAAGACTGAGAAAGTTATAATTCCTTCTAGTATTCCTATGGAATTTCACCTTTCGCCTTCCAATGATTCCAATGAAAAAGACCAGCACAGGAATGGTGAAGAAAATTCTTAAACTTCAAAACAAGTAATCATCAACTCTCTCAGATTGGTCATCATCCTCAGCATCAGAAAAAATAAATGGTTCACTGTCATGCAAAACAAAGAACAAGTGAATACCAAACTTCAGTTCTTCTGTTTTCAAGGGCCTTAATTCCAAATTAGTGTTGAAGGCAACAAAAAGTAAGTGTTTTCCATCTCCTGTTGATTTGAAAAAATTTTGATCAACATTGTAAGAGCCTTGATCTGACAGACTTATTCCATCATTATCATGATCCATCGGTCAGGCTCTGCAATTGTCATCATCATCCATATCTAGGCTGAACGACTAAAAAGTTTGTTTTTGCGAAATCTGTTTCAGCTGGCACCAGCATAACTCCACTAAATTGACAAAATATATGCCTCAGATGGGGCGATATCTCATCCTTCTTGGGAATCAAAATTTGGATATTTCTATACTAATAGAGAAGGTCTATTAACACTCGATTGATAATGAATCACATACAAAGAATCTAACCTTCCAGTATCTAAATGAAAAAATATCCAAAACCACATGTAATTCCAAAGCGGCAAACCTGCAGCAAAACATGTATAAATGGACTCTGTCTATCATGCCAAATTGCTTATGGTACAGACTTCCCAGGGCATCTTGAATGAACCAAAAAGGACATGGCAATCACTGTAGAATCCTAGGCTATTCAACAAAGGACTCTTCGCACCACTTTCATAAAACTGAGCTGATGTCTGACGGTAAAGAGGATCTACATCAAAAGCGGATGTTAAATAGACAAATAAACCATTTATAAAATGAAAAGGGATAAATTCAGATTAAGAAGAAAAAATCTAAGACAAGAAGCATGTATACCATCAAATTTCTTCACATTAAAAGAATTGAATGATAACTCCAACATGGATAAACACAATAGCTGCAATTTGTACTCAATTTGGTTTGAGAACAGGAAAAATATTCTGCAAGCGTTATATCTTAAAGAGGGGAAGAGTTTAAACCTTTCTTTCTTGCTCTTTTATTGGTGGCATCTCTCCTGGTCAATTTCAAGGAGAAAGCAAGAGAAGAACACAAATCGAAAGCAGTGGAAAATATAAAGATGATAATATGGGGATCGTACACTGAAATTGACTATGCCATAATTTTTTGTTTCTGTAGCTCAGATTAATAAAATTTTAAAATTCTTAAAGCCATATTAGGAAAATTGAAATTGATAATGATGCAAATTCTTGACTAACCATCACCAAAGAAAAAACAGCATCCACATACTTACAAGCGCGATCATAACCCTCTATTAACTTGAACCAAAATTAACATACAAAAAGGGTAAGTTTCTAACCTTATCTTCAGAAGAAACTCTGATATGAGCAATGGATGCCAACTAACATGATACTTATGATAACAGTTACAGATGAACATGCTGGGACAGAACAGATGACTAGTTCTTTAAACTGAGTGTGTGCTTTTATTAAAGCTTAAGGGTTGCTTTTGGAGGGGTAAGTTGGGGGAAAAGAAAAGGAGAGACATAGTAGCGCCTCTTTTTTATTGATTAATTAATTTTACTGACTGGTTATTTTACTTTTTTAGCATGGGATACTATCTCGTCAATAATGTTAAGCAAAAAATGGATTTAACAATCGGAAAAAATTGGTCGTTGTAAGCACATTCATAAGACTGGATTCATGTCCTTTGTTAAGAAGTTGTCATTCAAAGTCATATTTACATTTCCAAATTAAAGTGAAATTTGTTTAAGTATCAAGAATATATTGCTAAATTTCAAAATAGATTTCAAGTAGGTTCTATTTTTTGTAAGGATTGATAAAACTAAATAGATTTCAAGTAGGTTTTCTATTTCACAATTATTCTTTTGAAAACCAAAGCAAACATTGTATACATGGCAACGGGCCAGTTCAACTTCAACTAGAATGGAAAATTCTTGGTGTATTCAAATGGCAAAACAAACAAGAGGAAGACCCGGATCGAGAGAAACAACCTGGGGCTCTTTTTGGTACCTAAAAAAGAAAACCTGAAAAAAAAAATCTACTGTACTCCATATACAAGAATCCACCACATTACTCTAATGCAAAAGCAGTAGACAGAGGTCAAAACTTTTAACTCATATTTGTTATCCCTTATTTCTTCCATTCTTATTAAACAAACCTTAGGTAATTTTTCGCAATGGCATTTTGGATATAAATCAACCAATAAATTACCATGAGAGTGTTTTTTCTAGCTTATTTCCCGTCTCATAAACCCTCAAAGTGCTTATAAGTCAAGTGCTTAAAGGCTAATATCAGTCAAAAGTCATAAGTTGGTCACCCCTAATTTATGGCTTTTCAGCTTATAAACAGTTTTAGATTGACAATGAGTTTTACTATTTTCCTTAATATCTTCTAAAATTCTCAAAATATCTTTACCAAAATAAAACATCTAATTTCATATTCATTCTATATCCGTCGCTGCTCCTTTTCTTTACAAAGATACTATTAAATTTGTAATTTTTTGTAAAAGTAGTAAGGGTATTTTAATCATTTCAAATAAAAAGTAGCTTATCAACATTTTTTACCAAACATGTCAACTGATTATTATCGATTCTATCCAAATATGTAACAACTTATTTACAAATTCAGTTTCAACACTTAAAACTTAGCAGCTATTTACAATCAACTAATACCAGTGTAGTTAAAAAGCGTTGAAACAATCGCTTTCAGCGAGAAGCGAAGCAAAGTGACAAGTTGTTGCTCTAATGCCGTGAAGCGAGTACTAAAGAAGCACGGACAGAAGCGAAAAGTATGCTTTCTATAAAAGCGAGAAAAAACTCGCTTAAGTGAGATAACCGCTAACTAGAGTTTTTTTAAATTTCTGTAAAAATACTTTCCCGACTGTTGCTGAAGGCTAGTTCTTCTTCTCTTTCTGTTGCTCTGCTGCGCAAGGTAACTAGGTTTTTTTTTTTCAATTTGTTGTTTGTAATGCTACTTAAGTAGTGTTACTCTCTTCTTTTTTCTTCTGATTTGAGGTTCTCAGTCATACAACTTATGGCATTCAAACATTCTCCCATCCCCCTCAATTTTAGCAAGAGGAGGTATTGGAATGTTAGTAGGTGCAATCACAACCTGAGGTTTTACAGGGTCATGACGATAATTTATACCTAATAGCAAGTTGGAGAAATCTGCAACGGAATAGGTGATTAAAGTTTTAATCCACGATTACGAAGGGCAGGGGTGAGGTTGACCTCCGCGATCGCGGAGAACTAGCACTGAGTCGGTGGTTGCCCAAACTGGCCCCTAGAGCACTCCAGTCCCTAGTTCTAGCTCCCAAGAGCCCTCGGTTGCTATCAGGATTAGGAATTTACCTTGTTGTTCTGTAACTGAGTTACTGTTTTGTATTTGCTGTTCTGTGACTGAGGCACTTCAAGAGTTTGAGTATCTTGTTGAAGAATAGGATTTTGCCCCCTTTGTGACTTGGTTATGCATTCACTTTATATGTTATGACGTATGAGGATTATTGACTAATCTATTTACCTTTTAATCTAAGAATCGAAAGATTTGCTTAATATGCTATCTCTATTAAGTTCTAGATTATTTATCTATGCATATTTAATATTTTTTATTTTTATACTAAATAGCCTTTATTTGAAAAAAGTGTGTGCTTCGCTTCACGCTTCTCGCTTCTCACTTTTGTGAAGCGAGCCCTTATTGCTTCTTTTTTGCGTCTCGCTTCCCAAAACACTAGATAGCGAAAAAGCCATGTGAAGAAAAAGGGACATCGTTCTAATGGTTGAGTTTCCTTTAAGATAGTTTTGTACATGAAAATAAAAGATATTTTTACCAAACAAATACTTGGGATGGGTGTTACGTATTCAAAGAGACTATTTTATTAAATCAAGTGAGTGTTGTAAAACTAGACAAATAGACATGTTCATCATTTTTACAACTCCTTATTTGTCTTACTCTAGTTTTCAAAAGCATTCTGTCATTGTCATTTACAACTGATTTACTTGTTTCACTATATCGCATTGTTTCATTGTATTGCATCAAATTGTTAGAGAAGTCATATATTTATTTTATGAGCATTTTCTTATTGGTTAACCCGAAAACAGAACCATTAATGATCAAAAACTAATAAAAAAACTTATTGGTTTAACATATTTAAAAATCGAAAATTGAATCGATAATATATAAAATCAAACTGAACTAAACCGAATGATGCATACCCCTAGTCATAGAAGAGTCTAGCAGCAGTAGACAAAGGAGGGAAAATATTTGGAAAAACTTAAGTATATTTAACATAAATCTTAAAAAAAAAAATTAATTAGCGCTTATCTCGCATAAGTGAGCTTTTTCTTACTTTTATAAAAAGCATACTTCTCGCTTCTATCCACGCTTTTCATTATCGTCTCGCTTCAAGGCATTAGAGCGACAGCCAGTCGCTTCGCCTTGCTTAAAGCGAATGCTTTCGCGCTTTTAAACAACACTATCGCTATCACCACTCCAGCTATTTCATTTTGAAAAACTCAAACAAAAAATGGAACACTTCAATTAAATAAATCTCAATTTTTTTATACAGAAAAAATTGACAACTTCAAATAAATTATAAAGATTACAGTAGACTAAGTGGGTGTTTGGATTGATTTTTTTTTTCTTGGCTTTTGGCTATTAAGTACTTTTTTAGTTTTAGAAGTGTTTGGGTACCACAAAAAAGTTCACTTAAAGCACCTTTTTAAAGCTAAAAAAGTATTAAAAAAGCCAAAAGCCAAAACTTAGGGGCTCTCAACTTATGGCTTTTGGCTTTAACTTATAAGCCACTTAAAACAAGTCAATTCAAACACCCCCTAATAGTCAATGTAGCAATACACAAATTATGTTGAACCTTCTTCATATATGTATTGGAATGAAAGAGGCTCAAATAAGATGGAAGCGACCCCAATATAGAGGCAGTGTCAACTAATTTAGTAATTATACACTATCAGGATAGGCTAGTTTTATATGTTCGATCAAATGACACTAAAGCAAAAAATTCCAAGTTTACAATCCCCACGAAAACATTTCAAAAACATTATATATTAGCACATAATTAGGAAAAAAATTCAAAATGCTTCTAGAATCACCAAAATACAATTAAGCATACGAGCCAATACGACGGACAACTCCATCTTAATTCCTAGATGGAAAAATCTCACATACCAAGTTCATTAACACACATGTAATGGTTCAACCTCATAAATCAGTACATGTCCAAATTTAGATTCCAAAAGTGTGATAAAAATTACTATGCCCAATTGACTAAGGTTGGGGGTTTGTGTTTTATTTCACTAGTTTGAGTTCTACGTCAAGTAGGTAAATCTAGTATTTAAATGGAGAAAAGTAGAGGGTGAGGCCATCATTCCCAAGTTTCGAAAGTTACATTGGTCCAATGGGTTGGCTGCAAACTGATTTCTCAGTCACCAAAAATAACTAACGACAAAACTCATTTGTTACAAAAGAACTCTCACCAACCAAGTT
>JBCEWC010021226.1:0-10562 GCA_038996855.1 Solanum aculeatissimum | reverse complement strand
TCATAGTCCCCATAACCCTAGTTATGGGTTTAGCCTAGCATGTTTGTCAAACCAAAATTGAAACAAGATGGAGAAGATATGATTTACACTTACAGTTGGGAAAATCAATGAAATCATAATTTGTAATCGTAATTCGATGAACCAATTATAGCAAAAAGTTGCAAAAGTAATAACCCAAGTCACAAGCTTCTTGTTCAATACCCTAGCAGTCTTGATTATTCCCAAAAAACACCTAATAAAATTATATTTATATCAATTAAAACAAATCCTAAACAAAAATAGGAAAATCGGACGTCAGCACGTGAAACGGCAACTAAATGGACCGTCTGACATTTAACGGTCCGTCACATCTTCCATCTGGCACACTTAGACTCCTGGGCTTCAATCGTCTAGCCTTCAGCTCACTGTGATGTTTAACGGGCAGTAGTATCGGACCATGTAACTTTACATGGCCCGTTGAACGGTCCGTCTGGATTTACTTCAGTTGTTTCTTAATCGTGCATCCCGGTCAAGGTTCTGTGATGTTCGACGATGCATGAGACGGAACGTTTACACTTTAACGGCTCGTTACACCGTCCGTCTGGTCCTACTTAGCCTCAAATCTCCACAACTACCACGGCCAACATTCTGTTGTGTTCAACGAGCTGGTGCACGGCCCGTGTGAAGGTTTCACGGGCCGTCAATCCTTCCCTGTGCCTAGACTTGGTATCATTTTTGCTCAGCCATCCTCAGCTGCTCTCTGTCACCTTTAACGGTCTAGTACACGGCCCGTCAACTTGTCCACGGGTCATTTCTCCTCTCGTGTAGTTAGACTTTTGCCCAATTTTTCATCCTTTTCAACCTGGCCCTCTCTGTCACCTTTCACGGTCAGTCTCACGGCCTGTTAAACGGTACACGGTCCGTGAGCCTGACCGTTTGGGGCACAGTTTGCTCCATTTTATCATTTCGCGTGCCTATTCTGATTTTCCTGCAAAATAAACTATACACACATTAAACGCAACAATTTTCTTGAGAATTCGCAAAGATTTCTTGTAGATTAGTGCCAAAAGATGAGCGTTTTCGCGACTCATCACACATATTTTCCACATTACACTTGTATCTTAAATTAAGGACGAGCTAATTTTCATATATACTTTATAAATATAAAAAGCAAAAGAACTTGTGACTCTCCTCTTCTACTCATTTAACTTTTTCTCCACTAATGATGACCTCAAAGCAAGATCTATTTTTTTCTATCTTCAATGTTTAATTCTCTTTCTTTTCTTATTATGTTTATGATTATTTTTTGTCGATGTGGACTTCCGGCAACGTTAAAAATTTTATGGTCGGATGACAATCTCGAAAGAAAATTTTGGGATTGTAAAAATATGACAGCAAATGAAGTTCTACAAAATTTCAAATCAAAATTTAATAAGTTACAGAAACATGAACAATTTTCTAACAAAATAAAAAAATAACAAAGTAGATACTTAGCAATTTTTACAAAGCTGAGGGTTTTCTAGGTTAAAATCGTTTGATTTTCATGAAAATCAAAGAGTTATGTTGTAAGATTTCTAAAATAGATTAGATTCATAGGGAAGAAAGAGTATTGGAAGTGTGAAAGCTACACTTTAGAACCCTGTATCTAGAACTATATTTTACTTCTTTATTTTTTAATTAAAGAAATAACAAATTCTTGTATTTTATTTTTATTTTTAAAAATTATATATACATATATATAATAGGAGGGATGTATTTAAGCTTAGTTCGTCAAGTTGAGCAGTGTTTTTAAACCTATCAATAGTTTAGGGATGAAACTAATAATTCGTGCCAAGTTCGAGGGTATTTTTAGTATTTCTCTCTTTTTTTTATAAAGATGTTAATATATACTCTTATGTAATAAAAATAAATCAGTATTTTCGACTTCCCATAGAGAAGTTGTATATCTAAATGTTATGAATTCATTCAATATTGTGGATGTTCATTCACTTAATCAATTCATGTAATGCATATTTATTCACTCATGCATGTATCCCTTTAATACATTAAGTTAACGTTTGGTAAAAGGTGTAAAATAGATGATTTCTACATCTTATAAAAGGCTAATATTCACCCTTTTGTAAAGGCACACTTGAAGAGAATAAACAATACTCTCTACATACTATTCGATCTCTCAATATTATTGTCTTCATTTTTTGCTTTCTATTATTCTTATATTGCTAATATTTTACAACACGTTATCAGCACAAATCTCTAACCAATTGAGATTTGCTTAAATCAGATTATTTTTTCTTAAAGGTTAACCAAATGTCTTTCTAGTTTAGGTATACATTTATTTATTTATAACAACTCTAATAAGACTTTCGTAAGTTTTTGTTCTATAATTTAATTACTGCACACATGACTTGGTTTAGGTATTATTATAATATTGTACTAGATATGATAGTCAATATGTTTGAGATTTTAATTATTATGTTATTTATATGTCACTGACTTATAACTCTAAGTCGTTTGGTTGGGAAGAGCTTATCCCAAGATTAGTTATCCTGGGATAAGTTATCCCACCTTGTATATGGGATAACTTATCCCATCACTATGGTATAAATGATGGGATAAGTTATCCCACTCTTGGCAACCAAACAAAGATACCAAATTTTATCCCTTCACTAATTTTTAATCCCATGACTATTTGTTCTTATCCCTCACACCAAACAACCCCTTAAATTAAATACTATGCAATATGATGGCATGTTAGTTAAAATACTAGTAAGTATTTTTCTTGTCATATATCTCTATGTGAATATTTCTAAGTCGTAAGTATAGGTGGAATGTAAGAGTTACTTCTTCATAAATGGCTCACTTTTATTTAAGTCGGTTTCGTAACTTCGTAAGAAAAAAAATCAACTATTCAAAAGATTTAAGGTTACTTTTCATTATGACAATTTGGTTATTAAAACAAGAGTAATGTTTCATCAATTAAATTTAATTTTTTTACATTCTTCCAATAGATGAAAACGTAAAATATGATCATCTATTCTCTTTTTCACCAATTCTTTTATTGTCTCAAATAATCATTCTTTCTTTTCTTTGTGAATTTTTGGTCATAGCAAAAGATAAATATTTTTGTAACCATCTTGCATATAATATATTTTGTACTTATATAATACTTTATCGTTTGAAATATTAATTTATCATTTAATTTATTATAAAGAAACCAACCTTATGTTATTAACTCAGTTATTTTATGATAGTTTTCATCATCACTTGACATTTCTGGAAAAGAACTATTTGTCATGGGTACTTGATGTTGAAATTCACCTTGCCACTAAGGGTCTTGGTGATACGATAATCGAAGAAAATAAAGCATCAAGTCTGGATGAAGCGAAGGTTATGATTTTCCTTCGTCATCATCTAGATGAAAGCCTGAAGGTTGAATACTTGATGGTGAAAGATCCACTTGAATTGTGATAGGTTTGAAAAGAAGGTATGACTACCATAAGACTACAGTATTGCCAAAGGCTCATTATGAGTTGATGCACTTACGGTTTCAAGATCGTAAAATCGTAATTGAGTATAATTCTATTATATTTAGAATCACGTCCCAATTATAAATAATGTGGGGAAATTATAAAAGATGAGGGCATGTTGAAAAAGACATTAACTACTTTTCATGCCTCAAATGTGATATTATAGCAACAATATCATGAAAAAAAATTCAGAAATACTCTGAATTGATCTCATGACTTCTGGTGGCTGAGCAACATAATGCCCTGTTAATGAAAAATCATGAATCTCGTCCCATTGGAACTGCTTCATTACCAAAACCAAATTTTATTGAAGCATAAGACCAGTCTGAAATAAGACAAAATAATCAGGGTCAGGATTATGTGTGTGGACGTGGCAAAGGCAAGGATAAGGGATGATATAATAATCGTCGAGGTAGTGATCATAACAAAAGGAAGAATAATATGAATACTCAAAATAATTCTTTAAGAGGCAAAGGTGATCACCGTCATTGTTGTAGCCTGAAAGGTCACTGAAAAAATAAATGTCGGACATTTGAACATTTTGTCAGGTCGTATCAAAATTTCTTCAAAAGGAAAGGAAAGAAAGGTTGTTCCTTCAATTCTAATGTCCAGATGGAGTCACATTTGACTCTTCAAGATGATGCCTAGACAGGGCCTTCTCATAAATATAATGAGAATGTTGAGGCAAATTTAGCATTAAAAGATGATATTTTTAATGGACTCGATGATATTACTCATCTGGAAGTTGGAGACTTCTTTGGGGATCAAAACTGAAAATTGATTACTAAATTGAAAAATAAATAATGTTGTGACTTTTACTTAAAGTTGAAGTACTTAAATTTTATTTTGTTCGTACTTCTTATGATGTATTTTTATAAATAATTTTTTTAATGTTCAGTCGGATCCAAGATGAGTAATAAAGATATGTGTCTTTTGGACAGTGTCACAGCTCATACGATACTATGCGCAAAAAAATATTTCTCTAATTTGATTATGAAAAAGGACTGTATTAATACAATATTCGATAGTACAAAATTGATTGAGGGTTGTGGAAGAGCGACCTTATTACTACCTGGAGGAACAATACTGGTAATTGATAATGCATTGTATTGTACTAAGTCTCAAAGAAACTTGTTAAGTTTCAAGGTTATTCACCAAAATGGTTATCATATTGAGATTGCGAATAAAGTAAAGGTTGAATACCTTTTTATTACTACAATAAATGCGGAGAAGAAAATTGTGCATGAAAAATTACTTGTACTTTCTTATGGGTTATACCATACCAGTATTGGTACAGTTGAATCAAATGTCATAGTAAACAAAAGGTTTACTAATTCTAATTATTTTATCATTTGGCATGACTGGTTGGGTCTTCCCGGTTATAATATGGTGCGTAAGATAATTAAGAATTCACATAGGCATACTTTGAAGAACCAAAATGCTCTTAAGTCAAATGAATTCTATTGTGTTGCTTGTTCTCAAGGAAAGTTGATTATTAAACCATCAATAACTAAGGTTGGGGTGGAATCCCCTTCATTTCTGGAACGGATATAGGATGATATATGTGGGTCTATTCACCCTGCATGTGAACCATTTAAATATTATATAGTCTTGATAGACGCATCTATAAGATGGTCACATGTGTGCTTATCGTCAACTAGCAATATGGTCTTTGCGAGGTTGTTGGCTCAAATAATAAAATTAAGAGCACAATTTTTAGATTATGCAATAAAGACAATTCGTCTTGATAATGCTAGTGAGTTTACATCTCAGGCTAATGATTATTATTTGTCCATTGGGATAACAATTGAACATCTTGTTGCTCATGTTCATACTTTAAATGGTCTAGCAGAGTCATTGATTAAACGTCTTCAATAGATACCTAGACCATTGTTGATGAGGGCAATATTATATGATGTTGATATGATATCAATATAATGGTGGAATATCAGAAAGAATATATTTTCTACTAATTTATAAGTTAGTAAATAAGATTGTGACTTTAATATTTTTCTCTTAATTATTTCTTATTTTGTCATGATCCGATTTATCAGACCATGATGGCACCTACTGAAAAAAATCAGTAGGTAAGCCTATCCCTTAGCCCAGAACTATAGGCAATGACCTATCCAAAGAAACATAACCATAATAAGTAAAGGCTTCCATAATAAGGTTAAGAGATACAAATATCGAAGAAAATATCATACCAAAACTCACCCCAAGACCTGGCATCAGTCAATATTCTTGGTTCTAATATACAATGAGAGTATAAGACTTCTTCAAATATAAATATCAGTACAAATTATCTCTGAATACAAAATAAAATAAGTCCAAATATAATGAGATGAAACTCGAGAACTCCGGACGCCAAGAGTTCACCATAATCTCCAAAATTCTTAGCCTGCTCTGCACGAAAGGAAGTCAACAGCGAAGAATCAAACTATGATCTACAAGGACAAAAATATAGTATGAGTACCAAACAAATGGTGCTCAGGAGGCATAGACCGATCGAGCTTCGTAAATGAAGAAGGTATAAACAATATGAAAATAAGACAAATATATAGCACAAGTAATGAAATAATATTCGGGGTAACACCTAATCAAATGTACAAGATAATGAGGAGAAAATAAGAAATGTACCTAGGAGAATTAGGTCTACCATCTGCTAGTATGAAAGAGCGAGTAACTAAAACAGTAAGGATCTAATAACAACCAAGAACTTAGGGACAAACCCAACCCAACCAAAAAAGATACATACTCAGTCAACAAGGGGATAAGTTACTACATCACCAAAATAACATAGGTCAGTACAAGTATAACCAAACAATAACCAATCGACGTCCTATTCCATCGTTCGCACAATCAGCAAGCAGAATCCTGGTCGGTATTCCATACTACCGGGGGACCAAACAATAAATAATATACTAGGGATGACAATGCATATGAATGCAATACATGATATCTCTCATACTAGTAAGCTCGAACACTGAAGGAAAGAGGAAAGTAGAGAGCCCAAACCTCAAACCACGAATGAGTCTCCCTGCCATAGATATATCAATAAAGCCAAATTCTACAAAAGATAGGATAGAGCCCAGACCTTAAATCGCGAATGTCGACTACCCTTAGATAATGATGATGTAATCAAATAGATGAACTCTATATGTTGACTTCATTATAGGAGAATAAATCGTACAAAAATATGAGGTATAGAGCCCAAACCTCAAACCGCGAATGAGACCTTCTACCAAAGTTAAAATTTCCCTCTTAAATCATTTAGAGACTTGCATATCCAAAAGCCATAATGTAGAAAACAATGTCACGTCTCCCATAATCTCACATAAAAAGGAGTATGTCATCGACGCCTTGACGTGTCAAATCTAGAAAAATATATGATCCAAGTGATATGAATCCCAATAAAACTTGTAAAAATTCAGTAGATATCCACCACGTGAAGCCAGTTCAAACCAATGCCATATTAGTAGTACATAATACCATTTGCCATTCTTACTCCGTGCACAATGATGAGTCATTGCATGACTGAGATCATACCACAAAACAGTATGAATGAACAACCAATGCAATGTAGTCATCCTAATATCCAAACAAGTCACACAAAAATTAGGAAAATGAACCTTTATTACTAAAAAGATGAAGGTTGAGAGGACTAATCTAGGGTCCAACTGCTCCAATCAAGCCCTCGAACCCAATAACAGATAATGTATCCTACGAAAACATTATGAATCACCAGCTAAGGAGCTCAAAGCAGCTAAAAAAAGTAAAGAGATGGAATCTATCTCAATAATCATCGCATGTACCAAGTCCATAACTCAAGTCCACAACTAAGCCCACTAAGCTAATCAATAGCCACGTCAAGCCCCTCAAATCTTAAAGTCTAATATAAGGTACATCACTCAATAATAAGCCTTATCCTAACATCATAATCTTCAACCTAGAACAAAGTACAAATAAGTCAAATCCATGGCCGCAACGAGTTTCTAAGATCTCGATACCGAACATAGTACATCATTCAACTATGGCTTGATCAATATTTGTAACTTGTTGGCGTTACAACTCCTGCTTAGCTCAATTCTACAACACATCCATAAATCAGAACAATAATTCATTGTTAGTAAGATTGAGATTTGAAGCATAAGAGTGGTGAACTCTTTGATACAGTTGTGTATGCTTCCTGTGTGCTTTAGTTCTCGAAGTCTTTGCCTTAACTCATACAAGACATTATTCAGGAAGAGTTATCGCTTGCACTTGAACTTGAACTGATCCTACATGCTAATTGTGTGCATACCTCTCTTAGCATCAATCAATTTTTGTCTCTATCATAGCATAGAAATCTCTGACAAGTACAACACTACAGTGTTGATCTCGGCATCGTCGACTCTTACATTTTCATGTCATAAATAGATCTTCAGGTGCCAAAGAAAGTTCTCTACTTCTTGTGAGTCATAAACTCCTTTGAACATCAGTGATTTGGGAGTCTTGATCTTTGCCTCCCTCATCACAATAATGTTTCTGGCATTATCGTTGCGCTAGTATCGATTCTCTCTTCAAGTGCCTCTATCTTTGCCTTCATGGCATCAAAAATTCTTAACGCCTCCACGAGTCTACACTCTAAGATAGTGATAATCTGTTTTATATCTATCTTTGTTTGTGTACGCCTATCCAAGTTACTTCGGATGCCCTCGATTTCCTCAAGAGTATGCCCCTCAAGAATGTTTAGCGTGTCTTCTACCTTCCCCAAACATTGGTCAAATATCTCCTGTGCATCCATCCCCATATTAACCTTTATGATCAACTCTCTATTGAGCAAAACGACCTCGAGTAGGATCTCCACATCATCCTTTCTCGCCTCAGTGGTAGAAAGTTCTTGGATATAAGCCCTTCATTTAGCTCAACCTCGAGCGACACCTCTTGGTGGTTCTTTTTTACAACATTCCTCTATTTTCTATAGACCTTCTTGTCGGTAACATCTTGGGAACGTCGGCTTGGGTGTTAGCAATGTTGATTTTTTTGTCGTTTGCCATTCTCTTAGTTGTAACCTTGCTCTGATACCATGTTGTCACGTCCTTATTCATTTGCTAAGCACATGTGTGACATTTGAAAACTTGCTCACATTCTTGCGCTACTTGTTGACGATCTTGCAATGCTAAGTCAACCTAAAACTCAAGAAATCGCTAAGAGAGTGGTAGAGAGAACACAAGAGAATTGATAGAATGTTGTTTTGTAGAGAACTTTGATTGAATTTTGCTTGAGATTTTACAAATGGATGCCCCTCTATTTATACTACTTTCTTAGGACTAACATGTAAATAATAATTATTAAACAAGTTCCTACATATTTACAAATAAGTCCCTTTTTAGTTTCTCTACATAGTTAGAAGATTTAAAAAATCTTCTTTGCAAGTCTATGAAATTTAAAATTTTCCAAGAATTTGTTTTACGTATCTCTAGCCTTTTTCTAATTGAAGTCATCCATATAGGCAACTTTATGCTACGTGGCGCCTATAAAAATTCTTCTAAACTTGACAACAAAATTTACTTTAACACTTTAACCTTACATATAATTATTTATTCCCCTAAACTCATTTTAAGTGAATTTAAAACCACCCAAATGACTAACGAGACAAATAAAAACAAAGTACATAAATATTAAAAATTAAAGAGGGAAAAAAGTGGGCTCATTTTTTTCTTTTTTTGCCAATAATCCTTCATCTTCCTCATACCCTATCATCCTCCCACCATTAATACTAACAGACCCGTATTTTTTCTCACACCCCACCACCCCCTGCCGCCCTCAACCACCATTTACACCACCTATTTCTTCTTCTTCACCCCTCCCACCCTCTTTCTCCTTCTTCAAAACCCCTCACCCTTACCTTATTTCTCCCCTTTAAACCCCCACTCTTACCCTTTTTCTCCCTCTTTGAAACCCCCAACCCCACCCTCCTTCTCCCTCTTAGGATCTTGCCATCTCAACTACCGTCTGCCTCAAACCTTTTTCTTGGTCAAACTTTCTACCTTCTTTCTCCTTCTTCGAAACATCCCACCCTTATGTTCTTTTGATTAGTAAAAGAGTGTGATTAACAGTAACAAAATAATTTTTTTTTACAATTTGTTCTTACTTTAAAATTACTACTTATGGCAGTGGTTGATTGCAACAAAGATGATTTTGTTTAATGAAAAATCTACATTTTCTTTATCTCAAAATAAAATTTTAATTTGTATTGTTATTATTGTTATTATTATTTGATAATATGTCTTAAAAATTAAATTATTTTTGTGAGAATGGTTTTGAGATCTTGGGTCAATTGTTCAGTTAGGGAATTTGTTCTATTTTGAATTAATCCCTTTTTTTGAGATTTTTTCTTTCTAAATTGTGAATAAATAAAAAGAAATAAAATAGAATTAAAAAAACTTAAAATTTAAATAATTTTTCACATGGAATTGATGTGGCATTGACATGATGATGACGAGGCAAGTGTGTAATGCACTTTTCATTGCGAGAATGGTATCATATTGTTAAGTTGGGAATAAATTCATTAGGAAATTGGTAAGGGGATATTTGAACACTCGTGTAGTTAAAGCACTAAAATGAGTTTTACTATCAAGTTCAGAGGTTTTTTAAAAAAAATATATATATATATGTTTTCTCTAATTTTAATAGATACTTCAACCATATTTCCTGAAAGTTGAAAACAAAAACATATGAAATTTAAGTTGAAGAAGAGTTTTTAAAAATATTTTACATTTTTTTAACAAAATATATTGTAAGTGAGCATTATTTCACACAATTTAAAAATAGTATAACTTACACAAATCACATAGGGTAAAGAGATAATTATAATTTTTCCTACTTTTACACTATATACATAAATCCCTTAAAAAAATAGTAGTCTAAATACTTTAATTACTTTAATATCGAATACTTTAATTACTGATTCTGTTGAGATGAAAAAGGAACAAAATACTCCCTCCGTCCAACTTTACTTGGCCCCTATACTATTTTAGGATGTCCAACAATACTTGTCCAATTTATGAAATC
>JBCEWC010021225.1:0-10562 GCA_038996855.1 Solanum aculeatissimum | reverse complement strand
AGGCCCCGCTCATCTATGTAGAGGCATTGTTGGACAAATCTATACTCTTGTACATTTGACTTGTATGTTGGATATTTAGTTATGTAATATGATGCTATTTATCTTGGGAACCATGCCCCGGATGAAAGTTTTGATAGCCCAATTAGCTCTGGAATGCCAGTTTTGGTCTAGGGAGACCCTTCATTTGATACCAGGGACGTTTAGATGTGATTTGACCCCCTAGACGATTTCCATAAAACGTTGAAGATAAAGAAGTGGGATCGTCACTTTATCATAGGATGCTCTATTTGAAATTTTGACTGCACTATTGAATTCAAAACGTCAAAATATATACGATTACATAGTTTATTTGTGAAAATCATTGTTCGGATGAGCCCAAAATGATGGAAAGGGTATTGAAGGATTAATAGAAAGAGATGGGGCGATGTGGCCTATTCTGTTGCTGCCACGTGGCATAATCTGGTGTTGCCATGTGGCAGTAGCATAGAGTATATATGGATAGTTTCAGGAAGGTTAGTGCATATATAGATATATTTCCTCCAACTTTGCACCGCGATTCTAAGCTCATTTTTCATCCGATTTGAGTGGTTCAAAAAGCAATGTGACCAAGTTTTCGCAAAGAACATCGTGGTGAAGTTGTATTTGGGATTTGACATGTATTTCGAGGTAAATCTCTAATTTATCATTGATGATATATCGGGAATGAGTGAACTTTATATTGTAATATGTTGGTCATTTCTCAATGGAATTAAGTGAAATTTGAGCCTAAATTATTCTACGTTCCGAGAGAAACGTTGTGGTATACTGGGTGTTCGCTGATTTTATCTGATTTTGAGAATTTTGACCGAGAAAATTTTGAAAAGAATATTTTCTGAGTATAGTATTTAACTTTGTTTTTAGGCATTTTCTCGATCTTCTGAGGTTCGTATTGGGCTAGAAATAATTTGTAGACTCAGGGTGATGTGGGGACCATTTTTTTAAAATTTGTTTAGGATTTCGGGCATGGTCTCTATTTTCTCCATTTTAGGCCTGATTGATGTATTTTTCTCCTATTCTTCAAGTTTTTACAGCCAATTCGACCGTATTGACCCTGTGGATTTTATTGTCACAGTAGAGCAGCATCAGAAAGCTGTCAGCAGGAGAAAAATTCAGCCCAATTAATGTGGAGTGTGAGACGTCAGTTTCCAGGTAGACTAGGTTTCTCTACACCTTAGACTGTGTTGAAATGGTTGCAAATTTGAGCTGGAATGTGTAGAATTAAATTGTGAATAAGTTGAGCCATAAAATTGATGTTGCATATAACTAGTTGTAAATTTCATATGTGTTATGTACTGTGATATGGGACCATAGTTGTTATATTAAGGATTGTATTATTTATGGATACTGTATTAGTTGAATTCTTACACTAGTTAGTTACAAGATGGGCCCAAAAGAGGATGGATGGGTTGAGAACAAGTGACAGGTATGTACACTGAGCTTGACCTTTGCATGCGTAAATGTGTAGCCTGAGGTTACTAAAAATACTCATTTTTGGAGATTGATAAATGATTACTTGCTACCCTGTACGTTGTATCTAGTATCTATATTTGGTCATATATATATATATATATGATGTGGCTGCGATAGAAATTCCTAATTTAAAGCTTGATTTGTGTTGCCCTATGAGTTACATAATCTTATTTACTATTGTTATTCGTTATGGTCTTGTATTACTTGTTAGTGACTGGAAAAATACCCTATACTCCGGGGATGGTTATAGTTGTACTCCTAAGGGAGCCTTACATTCTGTAATACGAGAGTTGTTGCTACTAAGCCACTGACAGTTATAGGTGGGAGTGCTACCCTAGTAGCGAGGTATATGTTATAACCTACGAGCTCCCCGAGATTATTTTTGATAAGACACTAGTTCTGTGGGTTGGTCCTAGGAACTGGCACCCTATTTAGAGAAGGACACATTATCAGTGGGTCAGCACATGGCTGCCTTGGATGAAATCCTTGATAGCAGCTGGGCTATGATATGATTATGGGAAGGTGGCATCTTTCTGTTTATCCAGCCTCTTGGGCCTCAGCTTAGGTCATACCAATGTTACCTTGTAAGTTGATTTACATAGAGATGGGACCTTATGAGGGCCAAATATGAGCTAGTGCATTGGGGCAGGCATGTGTTCTGACTTGACTCATACCAGGGTGATTGTGTATAGCTTGTTCCTATTAAGAAATGATGACCAAGATGCTGCGTATGATTATATGTTATACTACGGCCTTATTCTAGTATAGATATGACTCTGCTAGATTTGGTTGTCCTGGATACTTTTGATTTACTGTGATTGACTATGTTTACTTTGGCCTTTTGTGATTTATGGGGTTATGGTATACTTGACCTCTATTGGACATGACTTTATAGTGCTTTATGATACTAATACGCTCTGATGTACTGCAGGTAGCTGTTGTGCATTGGTTCTTTCCATCTGATATTAGGTTATCTATCTTTATCTGAGTGAGGTGGATTATTATGTGGTTTGATGAGGATGATTTTGTCGAGAGAGGGGGTATGAATGGGGAATTCAAATCAAAATAGACTAGTGAGAGTTTAGTGAAGACTATGCTCCGATAACTAGATGATGCACCCTGTAGTTCAAGTCTTTAGTAGGCATGTATGAGTGTTTGAGATCCTGGGTGATGTGCTCTGTGTTCCCATTTTTTGATAGTCACGACTTAGTGTCCGTGATCAGGGAGCCAATTCTAAAGGGATTGGAGAAATTATTAATACTTTTGGCCTAGGGCTCCTAGACTACACTTTAAGGGCTAGGCCCCGTCAATCGATATTTTGGGTCGAGGACCCTGCTAATTCTACTGTGGGGAGAGGCCCCGTGATTGACATTCTGATATAAGATACATTTTTTATGCGAGAGGGATTCTTTCTCTTGCCGGGGATACATCTCATTGTTACGCATATATGATGGATCGGGTGGCACGTGCTGGCACAGAGTCGAGGAACCATTTGATATGTGATTGATTACCCATGTATCCACACACCTATTCACACCTATATTGTGTGTGGGTGTACCTTCTAGGCTTATGGGGAATAGAAGGCATTTAGGCTTAGATACTAGGGCCTTACACCGACTTACAGTCGACCCTTATTCTGATGATGTGGAGAGCTAGGCTCGGTGATGGTATGTCAGTTCTATATTGTGTGCAAGTGTACCTCCTAAGCTTATGGGGGCTCGAGTGGCTTACAAGCATAGTTACTAGGGCCTTGCACCCGCGTATAGTCTTATGCCTCAATTGGGGGCGGTTGTGATATGGGCCTGCACAGTTTTTGTCTATCAGTATCATTTGAGTTCTTTATACCCTGATGTCCATCCCAGGGTATTACCCGCCTAATATCCAGTCCAAGGGGTGGCCTGAGGTTCAGTGCTGGCATGGTTTGAGGGCTAGTCCAGACCAGGGTACTTACTAAGTTTCGATTTTGGTTCTGTGTTCTTCCCTGTTGTTAAAGTTAGGTTTGTTCTGATTACCATTGTTCATAACTTGGGTTGATTCAATTTGGTATGGTTCATCACTTGTATTAGCTCAACTATGGGTTGAGGGTTTCCAGATATACTTATGCTTTGATCTAAGTTGAATTTCTATATTGCTGCAGTCCTCTATATATTTTGAACTTCTTTAGGTTCTCTATTTCACTCGATCAGCCGATGATGCCTACTAGGTACTTTCCCTAGTACTCACCCCTACCTGTGAGTGGCCATTGTGAGTGGAAGATCATGGTTGTTAGGCTGACAATGGTGTTGTATAGCATACATTTGGTAACTTGTAAGCACTGGTGGCTACTGTTACGGTTCTTAACATGGGTTGATTGTTAAATGCTATAAAATGAGGGGCTGAATGGTAATAACTACTGAGGACCATGATTAAGAAATGAGATACGAATGTTTGGGTACGAGGAGAAGTATAGAGAGCCTTTTGAGGGTGTAGCATGTTGGGTTGTGCTGCCTCATACGTACCATGTGGAGGTCTCGTTTGACCTCCCATGAGTCATGGTGAGGTTTTTCGTAAAGTTCTTATCCCAAGGAATGATTCTAATTATAGGATTACCGTCTCAGAACTTGGCACCTCCTTTCGGGCACCTTCACGAGTCGTGAAGCCTCACATGACCCATGTGGCTTCACATGATCTATGTGCCCCTTTGTACAGGGTCCTGAAATCGTTTTAAAGACCCTCACACGACCCCTTCTCACGAGTCGTGTGGCTTCACACGAGTCGTGAAGCTCTTTGATAGGTCACCTGGATTCTTTTTAAAATCCAGTTCATTAATTGTTTATTTGTAATTATGGTTATTTCTAAAGGTCATTTATGACTTTATAAGCCTTCTTAAACATCTGAAATGACCTGTACTCCTCTATTCTCATTTAATTCAATTCATTACATTTAGATCATTCAATTCTCTCTTCTATGAATAACTCTCAAGTGTGCCAATGGATATTTAGCTTGGAGCTTAAGGAGGGGTCTTCTTCTCCAATCAATTCTTTCTTGATTTATCTAAATTAACTGAGGTGTGTGAGATTTATTCATGGTCCCTTTCAACCATAAAGTCTCTAATTTCTACTTTTCTCAATTTCTATGAAATTCAAGCTTGCTTTCAATATGGGTCTTTTAAATTAGTATTTACTTAATTTAGTTGAAGTGTGAGATGTACTTATTTGATGATTTTAAAATGATTTAAGTTCAATTATTATAAATTGCATTGATATTATGAAGAGTCAATTATGCATATTCCTTTAAGCTTCGAATCTATGCATGGGTAGTGTTATTTAAGCTTTAATTGTTGATTTAACGAGTTTCATGTGGATTCTTCCAATTATGAGTTTTAACTTATGAATTCTAATTGCCCATGCTATTCCATAATCATTCATGGCATTTGCATACATGAGCATTGGTTTTATGAAATATATGATGCGGGTTAAACCCAATTGAGATTATGACTATAATTTTTAACATGTATGGGTTTGACAAGATTGTGATCACATAATGTCTATGATTTGGCTCTTTGAGAAATTATGGGTGTTTACACTAATATGGATAAGTTTTGATGAGCTATTCCTATGCATGAATTATGACAAGAAAGTGTGATTTGACGTTTTAGCCTAAGTATGCATTGTTATGATTTGAAATGACTTAATGCCTCTTTTAAAAGAATGTGTATATATATATGTATTCCCTTGGGATGGTTATTAGCACCGAATAGAATTGGAGGCGTCAGAGCTATCCCCAAGTGTCCTTTTCCTTTCTCTTGAACTACATAACAGCGTAAGGCCCCTTTACGGGATAATTATGATATGATATGAAAATTCTTCCGAAAAGATCAGGTAATAAGGAAGGTGGTCATCATACCGAAAAGATCCGGTCGTAAGGTGTGGTGTAGGCTACCCATGGCAAGTTGTCTACTCTCGTCCGACGGGAGACTTTCATAGGGCGAATTCGTGTAATAGCTCATATGGGCTTAAGATGTCGGTTAAGGTCACATCCCCGATATGTTAAAGTATATTGGCATTGCATGCATCATGGATTTCAAGGCATATTGATATATTACTCTCCCTTGTACGTAAACATCCTTATATATATTTTCCCTTGTCATCTAACATTGAATTACATGCTAATATGTTCATATGCATTTGCATGCCCGTATACTTAGTACATTCAAACGTACTAACGCATACTTTTTTGCCAACATGATCTAACCATGTAAGGACTTGAGACTATCATCTTCCACCTCTTGATGGCTAGCTTGATTGAAAAAGAGTTTCTTGTGGTGAGTCCTATCATCCAAGGACAAGCCACCTTCTATCTACCTATTATATTATGATGTTTATGTCTTTACTTTGATGGTGATTTCGGGACATGTATTGGCCCTCGTCCTATTCTAGACTAGAGGCATTGTTGGACATTATGAAGTTTTTCGTACGAGTATGTTATGCTTATGTTTGATATGCTATATTGCTTATGATGTTATGATATTATGGATATGATGATGTATGGAAATGTGGAAAATTCTAATTCCCTTCTATCCTCATAACGTGAGTAATACTTACCCATCCCTTAGTTTTATGTACTATGTGCTATGGGAATCAACGCAAATTTTTGTTCCTATGATATCCCCATAACGTGAGTCATACTTACCCGCCCCGTAGAACTATGTATTTAATACATATCCATGCACTTTCCTACCCATGATCTGTGAATGTATGCTTTGAGGCTTGTTTGGGGACTCTCGGGTTCCCATTTTCCAAGTCACTCCTAGGCCCTAGGCTTAGGTTGTGACATTTTTGATGTATATACTATATATATAGTCAACTTAAGACTAACACATCTGCCTCTAGCATTGGATAGACCTCATACTATAATCATCCTAATTCTATCATATCTTTTATTTTATATTATCTAAAATGATTACGAAGAAGTTTTTTATTATGAATCTACTACTAGAAATTCAATAAATAATTTCAACATTAAACTTGTATTTATGAATAATCTCTTTTTTTAATGTTCAATAAAATATTTCACTTAGATTTGTCAAGACAATTATTGACATCCAATTTTTACCCTCCACAATATAAATTAATTATCGAACTTCTTCAATTTTCAACAATTTGAAATAATTATCTTGAAAATTTTAAAAATATGTTGAGTTAATTTTAGTGTTAATCTTTTAATTTTTTATCATATAAATATATTTTGTGTATAGTTTTATATACATATATAGTTATGCATTTAATTAGTATCTTTTCATAATTATTCTAAAAGATTTCATTTTGTTAATAATTGTCTTATATTAATTTGTCTTGTGATCAAATTAATCAATTAATTCAATTCGTCTATGTTTTAAATCCTAAATTGGCCATGATTGTGATTTTAAAATGACTAAATTTTTAATTATATTTTTCAGCCCTAACCCCTATTTTTCGAATCTATATTAGTCTATTTTTTGACCAAAAATCCTAAATTGGACCAATTTTGTTGGCCTAAAACCTCCTAGACCCGGCCTAAATCCTTTATTTTCACATATAATATGCATAAATATGTTACATTGCAACTATCTCACACGCCCCTTTTCCAAAGTTCTCCACGCTACATCTCCTCACGTAACCTCCCTTTCTCCTTCAACGTATGAAGCAGCGGCCAGCTCCATAAATGACACCAACCAAGCGGCCAACAACCACAAACCCTCCTCCCTTGTCCTTGAATAGGCCAGGTCTCTCCATCTCGCTCCTTGTCTGCCCTTCCCTTGAATCAGATGGACAATATGGATTAACCCGTTTGAAATTTGTCCGAAGTGGAGCAATTTCAAGCTATTTGGAGCATTTGGATAAGGTTTTGGGTCAAAATTGGGTTATTCCCTAAGATTCCCAACCATTTCCCCCCAATTTCACCCCAATTCTCCTCCTTTAAATGCCTAGTTTTGGAGACTGTTTTGGAGTTGCCCCTTGTCATTAAAAAACCATTTTGCTTCTCTTCAAAAGAACTACAAGAATTACTATTTTTAGGACTATAGTCTCAACACTTTTGTTTCCGACTACTCAAAGTGCGGTAATAGGAAGTTGTTTCGTTCAATTTGAGTCCCGGTCGTTGTACAAGAAGAGGTATACTCCTCTACCTTCACAAAATTTTCTTCTTTATTCTAATTTTATGTCTCTGTTGTTGGTAAATTTTTATGAATTTTTGTCAAGAATTAACATTATGGGGTTTATTTAAAGTCAGCTCTATATTATTTCTGTTCAATAATATCGTATGCCTCCCTTCCGTATGATTGTGTCAAATAAAACTTGAACAGCCCAGCACTTTGGAGCTTTCATTTTGTGACCATGCCACTATTACTTGTTGTTAATTTCTTTGTTTCCTGATATGTTGTGCATGTAGTACTAAATGTTGTTGGTATCCAATCCTAACGTGATACAAAATTCATTTTTTTGAGCATTTGAGTATAGATGAAGGTTTCTTGTTATTCTTGTTGACAAACATATTGTGTATTGTTCATATAGTTAAAGTTTTTTACATTCTTTGTTTCTTTGTTCATATCATCGAGATTTTTCATGCTTAGTTTTGAGTTATCTAGTGTTCAAATATTTGGTGTTATCCAATATTCAAAAGTATCATGTATTTGATAGTGTATATCATAACTAATCTAAAGTTTTCCCAATTGGTTGTTTGAATCTTTATGTTATGTTATCTTAAAATTTGACTGTCTTTGGTCCAAATAAGAGTATTATATATTGTTAAAGATCCAATCCTAATTTTGATAGTATGGTATTGTTTCTAATAACATAAATAGTAATGTTTGTTCAAAAGCATCTCTTTAGTTTCTAATAATGCCTTTTATTGCTACATTTTTCCCTGTTGAGTTATTGGAATGGAAAGGACCATTCATGTTCCATTTGTTGCCTATTCTGAAGTTAACATTTGTTGTTAATGTTGAATCCTTGTCCATTAAGAGTTGTTTATGAATATGGAGTCATGCTTTAGTTGTTAAATGCACACTGTTAGATATAATACATCAAAGTTTTATTGTATGTGCCTTTATGTTCCAAGTAAATGAATTCTTACATGCGTTTATTTTCTTTTCCACAAGTAACAATCGTTGGAGTTCATTTTGGACTCCCCTTTGCACATCCTGGAATCATTCCTCCTCAGTCCAGAGTTTGTGTAATCACCCTGAAAGTCATTTTTAGAATTTATGACAAAATTATGATTTTTATCCTTCTAGAAAGTCTCCTTGAGTCATTTATGGTGGATTATAAAAGTTGAATTTTAAAAACTTTGTAAAAAGTTGGAGTTTTGCTAAAGAAAGAATTTTTAAAGCCTTAAGGTTCGAAATTTTGAGTTTTGAGGTCAACTTGAGTTTTCAGTTTCGTAATGTAATTTTGTTGATTCCATTAGCTCCGTAATGCAAAATTTGGTCTAGGAGAACTAACAGAACTAAATTCAGGGTTAGAATTAAAATTTTGGACCCAAAGTTGTAATTTTATTTGAATTTGAACCATAGTAAGACTTTGATCAACATTTGAAGTTCGAAAGCTCTAATGAAACTTTTGATGGCTCCATCGAGTCTACAACATCATTTTCGATAGGGTTGCATATATGGTTTATATTTGTAGGGTTCCTGATGAGTTTTGGGAGTCAAAAAAACATGTTTTGAAGGGTGTTGGTGCAAGTTGACCACGGTCAATGCCCGATTAATGTGGGTCAACACAGTCAACAACCCCTTTTCTTTTATTTTATTTTTTGAAAATACTCCTTTCCCATTTTGACTACTTCACCATTTTCTTCCATTTTTGGAGTTCTAAAATCTTAGAGATTCAATTTTAAGCAGTTTTCATGGAATTTCATTTGGGCAAGTTTTCTAAACACAAATTCTTTTCATTTAAGTATTTAAATTATGATTTTGACTTGAAAATTTTGGTTTCAAACATTCAATTTTTATGGGTTTTCAAGAACATGATTCAAACTTTAAATGATGATTTCTCCCTTAATTTGTACTCAAATTTTATAGGATTTTCTGTAACGACCCAAAAATTTTGAACTTCTTGATGGTTGGTCTTGGTTAGTGTTGGACTGGTCATGATAGAATTTTGGTAACCATGGGTTATTTTTAAGTGGCCGAATTAAAGAAAATCATTTTATGGGAGTTGTAAGGCCGCTTAGATAGCAGTGACTTTGAAAAGCCATATCGTTTAGTATAGGTTGAACTGTATGGGGTACTATATATGAAAACGAAGCTCTTTGAGTTATCTTAACAACGCAACTGGTTTAACTCAATTTGGAGTTCGAGTGTGAAGGTTATGGCCTTTATAGTGAGACTGCCCGTATTTGGAAGTACGCAGGAAAAAGATTCGGAGAAGAGGCTAAGGACCGGATCACGGATCGTTTACTGGTCCACATTCCGTGTGGGTGTCCGTGGGTTGTTCCTGTGAGCTCCCAAGGGTTGGGGGCCAACCCATGGCCCAAGTAAAGTCCCACGGACTACCTCACGGTTCGTGTAACCCTTCACAGCCCGTGAGGTGATCCAGTGTGCTTGCCATGGTTTGGGATTGGACTCCGGACCAAGTGTGGCTCCACGAATTAGTACACGATCCGTGTGCAGCCACACGGTAAGTGATTCCCCTCGTGAAGTGTTCCAAAAAGTCCCACGAGAGTTCAAGCTGAAACCGAGGCCAAGTGAGGCCACACGAACAGGTACACGGTCCGTGTACCTATAGATGACCCCTGGGTGTCTTCCGTGTGGCACTTTGTTTCAGTGATCAGTCCGCTTCATTAATGATAATTTCATAAATTGGTTTAATCATATGACTCTTTTAACCTCCCTAAAGTCTCCTAAACCCCTAAATTCAAATCCTAATCCTATTTCACTCATCAAAACACTCTTCATCCTCTCTATAATTTCTTGAATTCCATTGACCTCCATTATTGAAAGCTTGAAAAAAATTGGTAAAGATCATCTTGCTTGCTAAATTCTTCAATTCTTGTGGTTAATCTCTAGGTATGTGGGTTTGATTCATGGATTTCCT
>JBCEWC010021224.1:0-10563 GCA_038996855.1 Solanum aculeatissimum | reverse complement strand
CTTGGTGCTTGAGAGAATTTGATGAAGTTTAAAAGTGTTAAAAATATATGAATGAGGGTTAGGGTTATGTCCAATAGTTTTAAGGGACTTTAGGGAGCCTAAAATGTTCCTAGGGATCAACCAAATTACAACTTAACCCTTAATGAGGTGGAAAAATCAATGAACCCAGGGCCAAACGGTGGCCCAAATGGCCCATTCAACCTCTCACGGTCCGTCTCACCGCTCCATCAGCCTTTCCTTTGGGCCAAACGGTGCTCCAAATTTCAGGCAGTCTCACTCTTTGGGCCATAACTTTCTCATATAAACTTGGAATTTTATGAAACCAGTCGAGTTGAAAAGATAATTCAAAGAGCTTCAATTTGATATTTAATAGCCCACACGGTTTAACCCACATCAAAAGTTATGATTCTGTGAAGTTCACTATCCAAACGGCCTCTCTAGGCCCCAAAATGACCCATTTTGCGTTTGGCTACTTAAACTCAACCCGTTGCCACCAAATTTCAACCACGACCATTATAACACCATACAAGACCACCCATAAGAGGTTTCAAGAATTTTCGGGTCGTTACAGCTCCACTCACAGTCGTCCGACCATTAAAATGCCATAACCTTCTGAGTCAATCTAGTTAATGGAGCTTTTATAATGGAAAAACCCTAAACAAACCATCGATAATACCCCAACAAACCAATGAAACTACAAATCTCTATAATCAAAGTAGGCCTAACCCACTTACGCACGGCTATGACTTTGGTTGGATTGACCATATAATATCTTTTTTTGATACAAGATGGCCAAGAAATGTAACTAAATCAAGCCAAAACTCACATTTTAAGAACTTGGCATACTAATTCTCATCCCTCAATCTCTAAAGTATGGTCCTCAAGTGCTAAACATGATCGACCTTACTCATGGAATAAACTAAGATATCATCTATGAACACAATCACAAAGATGTCTATATTGGTCTTCAACACTCAATTCATCGTCTCCATAAAGCAGCAGGGCATTGTTCAATCCAAAAGACATAACCACAAACTCATAATGCCCATAACGAGTCTTGAAAGCCATCTTCGGGATGTCAGGCTCCCAAACCCTTAATTGCTGATAGCCAAACCTCAAATCAATCTTGGAGAATATCGAGGCACCCTGTAACTGGTAAAAACGATCATCAATGCGAGACAAGGGATATTTATTTTTGATGATCACTTTGTTAAGCTGGCAATAATCAATACACATACGCATAGTACCATCTTTCTTCTTCACAAACAATACAAAAACACCCCAAGGAGACACACTCAGATGAATTAATCCCTTTTTTAAAAAATCTTTCAATTGCTCCTTTAATTTCTTTAATCCAATCAGATCCATCTGATAAAGAGGAATAAATATAGGCTTGGTAGCCGACTCTACATTAATAGAAAAATCTATATCATGATCCTAAGGAACACTTGGCAAATCAGTAGGGAAAATATGCATAAACTCTCTAACAACCTTGGTATCCTCAAAAGATGGGGACTCCTGAATGATAGCTCGAACATGAGCCAAATAAGCTAAGCATCCCTTCTCTATCATCCAGAAAACACACATATAAGAAATAACTCCCCTAGGATAGGAGCTAGGTGCTCTTGTCCACACCAACTGAGGTAACTCTGGATAAGATAAAGTCACTATCTTCGCATTGCAATCAAGGATAACATAATAAGTCAATAACCAATCCATACCCAATATCATATCAAATCCCACCATATGTAACAATATTAAGTCTACAATAGTGTCTCACCCCATAAAGGTCACAACACACCTCCGGTACACCTGATTAACCACTAAAGATTCACCTACCAGGGTGGAAACATATATAGGCTTGGCGAGTGGCTCGCACATAATATCAATATCCGAAGCAAAATAAGCTGACACATAAGAATAAGTAGAGCCTTGATCAAATAAAATTGAAGCTGAATGGTAGCACACTGGAACCATACTACAGATAACTGCATCAAAAACCTCTGCCTCAACTCTATCTAGAACGAGATAACAAATTCCATGACTACCACTAGCCTGTGGTCTTCCATAAGCTCTACCTCTAAATATGCCACATCCTCTCTAGTACCTCCTCTCATGCCCTGTGAGGTTTCTCTAGCTATTGGTGCTGGGGATGGATAAGATGGCTGAGATCCTGAAGCCTGAGTAAAAGGTATACGATGAGGATATCTATGAGATAAATATCCAATCTCCTCACAAGGGTAACAAGATCTAGTCTCCTACCTCTGAGATGACTACCCTAAAAAGCCACCACGCTTGGGTGTGGTACCCACCTGTGCAAGTCTAGATCTCTCAACACTATCAAATGTTGGAAGAGCTTCTTGAACTGCCCGACCCTGATGGCCTTGCCTCTAAAACTCCCGATCTCTAGATAGATGTCCACTAAACTATCTATGTTGATCAGGCCTCTTCTTGCCACCCTGTCTATCCTATCAAATGTGCTCTATCTTACGAGTATGATCCACAATACTAAAAAAAGTACCTCTATCAAATACCAAAGAAGTTGTAGCCTCCTGAAGTAACCTGCCAATCCCTTGGCAAATCGTCCGATCTATTTAAACTCAGTAGGAATGCTGGATAGAGCATATCTAGACAGAGTATGAAATCTGGCCTCATAATCCGAAACTGACATAGTGCCCTGCTGAAGCCTATCAAACTTATCACGATGACTATCCTGAAGGTAGTATGGCATGAACCTCTAAAACAATATCATTATGAACTGCACCTAAGTCATAACTGGGGATCTAATAGGTTGATGAGCCACAACTGACCTCCACCACTCTTTGACGAGGCTGGTGAGCTGATAAGTGGTATAAATAACTCCATGAAACTCTAAGATGGCCAAATTACACAGCCGGTCCTAATACTATAACAAGAAATTATAAGCTCTATCACTCGGGGTGCCATCAAATCTCGGAGGAGCTAGTCGAACAAGCTTTTCAAAACTCTTATGCTCAGCTGAGGACATAGCTGGGATAGAAGAAGATGGTGGCACCATAAACAAGGGTGGTGCAATGGATGAGTAACTACCAAACTCTAAACCTGTGCACTTGCACCCGACTGAGGTGTTTGAAGTAGAGTCACAACCGCCATAAGAGAATCTGTTGGGGTTGGAGAAGGACTAACATGAACAATAGCTTTCCCTACTATGGCTATAATAGGATCAATTGGTGTTGTAGAAAGCGGTACCTCAAATGTAGATGGGGCTGGAGGAGCTCTCTCCAATCTAGCCAATAACCATAATAACAACTCCTGAATTGAGGGTATAGGGGCTGGAGCTGAGGGTGGAGAAATAGGATATGTAGGCCCTTCTGGCTCATATAAAGGCCCCAAAGAAGATGACCTTGCCTTCCCTCTTAGTAGAGCTGCCCCACTAGTAAGTCCTCGACCTTTGGCCCTATCTTGAACTCTGACTTGACCATAAGTAAGAGCCACATCAGTAGACTCGGGCTCTCTCATGGATCATCAAAACCTCATAATCAACATCTGCGTAGAAGGAGTAGATTAGACACTTTCAAAATAGAAAATATAAAGAAACACACTAATTAGAAGCAATATATGAAAGTCTTACCTAAAGAGTATCCTGTAGCCTCCTAGAAATGGGCGTGGAAGTCTACACACTGATCCACGAGACTCTACTAGACACCCTGCTCTTGACTCACGAGCCCAACGAACTTAGAGCTTTGATACAAAACTTGTCACGACCTAAAATAGGTCACGACTAAAGAAGAATGTAATAAAGCAGAAGTCAACACAACATAACATCAAATATCCACAAAACCTGGAGTCATGAGTACAAGAGCATCTAAATACAGTACTGAAGAGAAAAATACATCTGTCACAAAAAAATACAACGCTGTCTCATAATATCTGAACATAGTTTAATAGAAAAGAAAAGAAAGAAAATCCAAAGATCCACGGTGACTCGAAGTCTAAGCCTCACCATAAAGATCTAGGTGATATCCACAACCTTCTGATAGAATGATCAACTACCCTATCCCGAACCCTATGTATGATCGATCTGTAAGGATGAAACAAAGTAGGGGTGAGTACACTAAAATGTACCCAATAAATTCAACCAAATAGGTAAGAGAATTTGAACAAGTATGTAATAATGAAGAATCCTAAAACCTGCATCACTAGGTTAGTATATAATAATATAACCGAAGATAATGATAAGTATAGCAATAAACAATGACACAATACATATGAACTGTATGAATGCAATAGCATCATAAGCCATTAATGAGGTGGAATCAAGACCTTCGTAGGGCCGATGTACACATCTATTGAGCCGAAGCTACCAGATAGAACCCGGGGGCTTCGCAAGCCATGTACTCAAATAAGTCAGGGCGTCACAAGCCTCAAATAGTACAGGTACAATATTTAATATGTGCATGCCAATGCCAACATATATAAGTATGGGTGTGCATACCAATGCCACAATAGAGTAAGATATGTGCATACCAATGCAATAATAGAGTAAGATGTGTGCATACCAATGCAACAATAGAGTAAAGTATACACATACCAATGCAACAATAGAGTATGATGTGTGCAAACCAATGCAACAATAGAGTAAGATATGTGCATACCAATGCAACAATAGAGTAAGATATATGCATACCAATGCAACAATAGAGTAAGATATGTGCATACTAATGCAACAATAGAATAAGATAGAAGATAACTCATAAGTAATGATAAACAAGACCATGGTCATAGCATCACAAAGGCTATATCAAGACCATCAACTAATACCACAAGTCAATCAATAAGCCATATTAACATCCCTCTCATATCAATCATTAATTCCCAAAAATCTAGACTCCGTAAGTCAAAAAATATGCTTTCAAATCCCGTAATAAGTCATGAATACACCATGTTTCCACAAATAATTTTCAAGGGTATAACAAGTCTCACATTATCATGGTAATGACCAAAGTGTCTCATATATTAAGTATTAAACTCAATTTATCGTTAAGATATTAATCTACTCAAATTTTGCCATAATCGGATCCACATATCCATCACAATTCTATCATAACAAGCCATTTACTCATGGATCAATCTATATCTTCAATTACTATATGACTTAATAACTCAAATCCAATCCCAAAGAGATTAGTCGAACCTACCTCAATGTCAAAACTGCATTCAAATAGGCTTTTAATCAACTCAAGCCTCCAAATAATCCTCAAATCGATCAATCACTATCAAAATCAGATACTATATGTCAAGAGGAGCATTTTGATAACTATATTAGACTGGTTTAGGCTTAGGGGCAAATTGTCAATTTTAGGACTAAACATCGAAGTTCTCAAATCTAAATATTGACTTTAAAATCGAGTTCTACATGAAAAATGAAGTTTATGGGAAAATTTGTTTTACCAAAACCGAGTTCCAATCGAGTGAGAAATTAATCTTTAAGGTTAAGAAACCATGGTATAAAAATTCTCAATTTTGGACATTCAAAATCATGAAAATAAAGATAAAGCTCATGGAAAATGATCAAAATAGTATTGGAAACACTTACCCAAGTTAAATCTTCATATTTCTCTTCTCAAAACCGCCCCAATAGCTCCAAGTTCGTGAAAATGGTAAAACTTATGTTTCATGGGTTTAAAACTGTTTAGGCGTAAAAAGTTCTCCACGATCATGGATGGGGTTTTGTGAACACGGAGGGAAAAGGCTCAAAGACCTCCATGATCACGAAGACCAATCCATGAATGCGAAGTACAAAAAAAGGGGGGGGGGGTCATTCGCATGCCCAACACTTGGGGAACATAGGACTTCATCTATGAACGCGGAGCACAACAACATCAAGACCTCTATGAATATAGAGGCTTCTCCACGAACGTGGAGGCTTATCCACAAAAACTAGCCATATCACAACTCAAATCAAACTTATAGTAGCCACTCGAAACTTATTCAAAATCAAAATTTCACAAAATCTTTATGTATCCATACTAGAAACTATGATTCAGACTCAACAAAATTATCAAAAATTAATTTCAAAGCCTCCTCACCATATTTATCAATCCAACTTTATAAAACTATATTAAAATATCAAAATACCAAAATTGTCCTTGACAACTCCAAAAATTATTTCAAGACCATTTGTAGTGTTTGTTTCACCATCTAGAACTACTAGAACTGTCAGAATTACAATCCAAGCTTTCGAAGTTTGCATGTTGACCAAAGTCAAACTTGGTCCTAAAAATAAATAAATTCATAACTTTGGGCTTACAAACCTCATTTTAACTTCAAATTCAGTTCGGAAAATTCCTGTAGTGCAGTTTCAACATTCTAGAACTAATAAAATTAATGATCCATGATTTGACACCAAAAAATCAGAATGATACAAAAACTTGCTTTTTCAATAACTTAAGTTTCCAAAAGGTGCCAAAACACATATTTATCATTTTAAAACTTTAGATTTCAGTTTGAATCATTCAAATAGTTCAAAATAGACCTAAAGAAACTTATGAAAGGAAAACAATAGTAATTTTCATTGATAAGGAAAAAATGACCAACCATATCATTACAAATGTTGCCTGACCTCTAGCTTATCCTTTGGCATGGCTCCTACCCCTAGCTGGAGTCTAAATAACCACATCAAGGGTTGCCTCCCCTTATCCTGTAGCTGCTATAGCTCTAGTCCTCATCATCTGCCAAAAGGAAATATGAACACTCAACACTTAAACAAAACCCACACACGAATTGATTAGAATGAAGCAAAAGTGAGTTTCCTAACAATTTTCATAGCCTCTGAATGATAAGTAATGGATGTCTATGCACCGATCCTTAAGTATCTACTAGATTAGGCTCGTACATATGTGAGACCTATGACCTGGGCTCTGATACCAAATTTAATGACTATAAATCTGAGTGTGATGGTACTCACCTAACCCACCAAGATGAGTCAACCCAAAACCTATACAACTCAATATAATAATAATAATAACAGAAGGTAAACAGTATAATGAGATAAATAAGCATAGGAAATCAATAGCTACAACCATCCCAGAACTGGTGTCACATGTACAAGTTTTAAATATATAATACTTAATAAAATACAAGTCTCAATATTTAGTCCTCAAATAGAATAAAACATAAAATGAAATCCTTGAAGGCCTTCTGAAGATAAAAGTAGTTACCTCACAGGTGATCCAGAAGTTTGATCCTGTATGAAGAGTATCTAGCAAGAATGATCGAACTCACAACTTACAAAAATGTAGCAAGGGGTGAGCACCAAACAATAGAGTACTCAACAAATAGAACTAACCTAAAGTAAAACAATGAACATAAGTACTCCTTAACTCCCAACCACATACCACTGAACTACACACCTACACTCAGAAATGCCCCAACACAATATAATATACAAATCATAATAATATAGATATACTTATCACATGGAATCATATCTCAATATATCCAATTGATACTCAAGTCAAATGGTACAATAATTGTATAGTCTCATAAGCAATATGTTTTATAATATCAAGATAGAAATATTATGAGATGGAGTGAATGCCATGAGATGTGAATAATGTGATGCAATATAAAATAATCGTGATGCATGTCTATTCTACCATACGCATCTGCTGAATAATATATATATATATATATATGTCAGAACAAAACCCATAGGGTTCTCACATAGACCATGTATCTATGAATATATCCAATAAAAACCTCGGCCAAATGTTCATCCATTCAGAAATAGCCTCAAACTCAATATCAACTAGTATATTACCTTGGCTCTCCGATAGAAACCTCAACTAATCATCGACCGATAGAGACCTCATCCACCAATTTACATATTACCTTGCTCATCTCTCGTCCATAGCTATCACAAGTATCAATGCACAAATAATAGTAGATATGATGTGCACAATCTCAATTATATCACTGTGTTAATATCATAATGATTTCAATATTATCATAATATCAATATCATCAATGTCTCGGTATCATTAATATCTCAATATCATAAGTGCCTCAATATCATCATAATCTTAATATCAATCATATATTAATATAAGTGTCATCTCGATATTAATATCAAATAATTCACAAGATCATATATATATTACAAATTCACAATTAATTTACAAGTCAAGATATCACAAAATGAACAATTACTTAATCTAAAATCTCATTATTAAAGCCTATGATGATATAATTCTACTCTTAAGTACTCAATTCCATACACATAGGAGCATATAAGGTTCATTCATACTTAACAAAAGGTTAGAAGTCTACTTGCCTTAGATAAAGTCTCTATTTAAGTCAAATCCAAAGCTTTTCTCTTTCTACGATACTCTAATTCACCAAAATCTATTCAAATATAGTATCATAATCACATAATAAATCTAATGGTACTAAAATCAATCAAATTTGGATGAAAAGGGTAAAATAGTCAAAAATCTCATTTAAAAAAAAGTAGTTGGAATCTTAAAATTAATACATAAAAATATTCCCCAAGTAATAAGGAGTTCAATGGTGAAAATTATTTTTAAAATGGAGTTAAAATGAGGTAAAACCCATCAAATTAGTATTAGGAATTAATATCCAAAAAATCTCCAAATTCTCCAATTAAAATCTCAACATTGTAAGTTAAAAACACAATTTAATCAATGGAAAGGTAATGACCTCGAAGGTCATTTTTGACATTTTTGACCAAATTATCATTTTGTCCTTCTCGAAAGTTGCCTTGGATCATTTTTGGTTGAGTCTAGAAGTTGAATTTTCAAAAAGCTTGTAAAAAGTTAGAGTTTTGCTAAATAATATATTTTTAAAGGCTTAAAGTTGTAAAATTTGAATTTTGTGGTCATTTTAAGTTTTGAGTATCAAAATTTAATTTTGTCGATTCCATCAGTTTTGGAATGCCAAATCTAGTCTAAGAGAACTTGCAAAACTAAATTCGGAGTTGAAACAAAGATTTTTGACCCAAAGTTTCATTTTTAGTTGATTTTGAATCATAGGTTTGACTTTGGTCAATATTCAGAGTTTGGGAACACAAATCAAAATTTCATCAATTCTAGTAGTTCCGAGTGGTGAAACTAATGCTAGACTTCATTGTAATATTTATAGATTCCAAGATTATTTAGAGTTTTTGAGTCCTGAACTAGTTTAAATGATCTTTCTTGGGATTCGGGCCAAGGAGGTCTTAAATTTGAATTTTGATGGTTCCATTGAGTTGGAACATCATTTTCGATAGAGTTCTATATTTGATTTGTGTTCACGAAGTTCTGAACAAATCTCGAGGGTCCATTCTTGATGTTCTAGGCTATGTAAAATTGTTGGTTTAGCTGTATCTTATGTAGGTCAAGTTTGTTCTCCACATTTGCGAATAAGGGTTTGTGTTCGCGGAGTGTATGCGCTTAGACCTCTGTGTTCGTAGAGGAGAGGGCCATGTTCACGGAGCATGCATGTGCCTTATCATCCGTGTTCACAGAAGGCTCTCTACGCATTTGCGAGGCTGTGGTTCTCATCGGCTTCCGCATTCGCGAGGCACAAGAGGGACCTGAAATAGTAGACTTTTTAAAACTGAAGTGTTTTATTTTATTTCAGCATTTTCAACACTTCAAGCTTTGTTTCTAAGAGATTCTTCAGAGTTTTACAAGGAAAATTGGTTGGCTAACTATTTTCTAACCTATTTAATTGATTTCCATTGATTAAATTGTATTTTTAACTTATATTTTTTGTATTTTAATTTGAGAATTTGGAGATTTTTTGGAGTTTGATTCCTAATACTAAATTGATGATTTCTATCTCATTCTAACTCCATTTAAAAAATGGTTTTCACTGTTGACTCCTTATTACTTGAGGAATGTTTTCATGTATTAATTTTCAGATTTTTGCTACTTTATCTGACATGGGATTTTTTTTTATCATTTTGTCCTTTTTTTTGAAATGATTGATTTTAGTTTCATTAGATTGGTTATGTGATTATGATGCTATAGTTGAATAGATTTTGGTGATTCAGAGTATCGTAGAAAGGTGAAGGCTTTGGATTTGACTTGATTCAAGACTTTATCTAAGACAAGTGGACTTCTAACATTTTGTTAAGTATGATTGAACCTTGTATGCTCCTCTGTGTATGGAATTGAGTACCTTCGGGTATAATTATATCGTCATAGATTTTGATCATGAGATTTTGGTTTGAGTATTTGTTCGTATGGTGATTTCTTGACTTATGAATTAATTATGAATGCATAATAGATGTGATCTTGTGAATCATTTGATGTTGATGTTGAGATGGATCTTATATTGTGATATGACTAATATTGAGAGTGATATTATGTTGAGGCATTGATGATATTAATACTACGATAATATTGAAATCATGATGTTGTTGACAAAGTGATATAATTGAGATCATGCACATTACATTTACTATTATCTGTGCATTTGATACATGTGATGGATATGGTCTTGTCACGACCCGGATAGGGGGCCTAGATGTGACATGGCGAAAGAGGACTCGAAGACCCTCGATCAAGCCATCATAGC
>JBCEWC010021223.1:0-10563 GCA_038996855.1 Solanum aculeatissimum | reverse complement strand
TTTTTCAAAACCTATCATCGGAAGTATAGATAAAACACAAATAAAGTAAGTATATAGTTATGATAACCCAAAAGCCAGAAGTACAAAATATCTTTTGGGGTCGTTTGATTGATGGTTAGAGTTACACATGTATAAGTAATTTAAAATTCGTTATATTGGGATTGATTTTTTCATATACTACCCTACATTAAATAATATTCAAATTTAACAGGAAAAAAAGAAGGTAAGTCGTGTGCTGCTATGCGCCTCAGCTCTAGTCCGATAGTCTCAATTCTTTCTGTCAAAAACAACGTTAAGTGATTGTGGTAAGGCGGAGCCACTTTACAATTTTGGTATAAAAAAATAGTTGTTCTTTTGGAAATTTTCAAGAAATTTGTTGCCCTTTTGGCTTCGGACTCGGGATATGCCCTAAGCTTTCGATTGTACACCCAAAATACGTCTAACGCTTATTAGTAGCTTGGGGCTTGCCTAGTGGCGGAGCCAGGATTATCTTTAAGGGCGTTCAAAATTTTAAGAAGTAGACACAAACTAATTGAAGGGGTTCGTCATCTATTATATATACATAAAAAATTATTTTTATGTTAGCAAACCTATTTGGTGAGAAAGTACCATTGCCACCAACTTGTAGTTGTTTGTTAGTGTTAATAGGTGTAACTTAGTCATGATTTTTCAAATTATAAATATTTTACGTTCGATCAATCATTTTTTATTGAACTTGAACTATTTTAGGTTTGATCAAATTTGGAGTTTTCGTTTAAATATTTTTTTTAAAAAATTAAAAATTTAAAAAAAGTAGCTTAAAAGTCAAAAATCATTTAAAACAAACCAATCTAAATATCCACTTAACGTAATCTGAAAGCAAAATTATAAAAAGAATTGTAATGGCACAAAAATCACCTAATTCTTATGAAGAGGCCCTAAATGCTAAAACAAAAAAAGTCCCTCGGATCATGTTGAGGCTTTTGAAATTATTTTCTGCATTATTATGGATATAAAAGATTTTGCAAAAAAATAACTAAAAGTCATACCACCAAAAAAATTTCCTGGGATAACACAAAAGAAAAATGAAGAAAATCGCCTAATTTTTATTAAGTGGCGTTTAAATGTTAAAAAATGTCCCGCAATCAGGTCGAGGCTAATGGAATTCTTCTACGGGTCATTATGGATGATTTATAAAGATTTAGTAGAAAATATGACCAGAAGTCATACCATAAAAAAATCGATGAGCAAACACATACGAAAAATGGAGAAAATTGTCTAATTCTTGTTGAGTGGTCCCTAAATGCTAAAAAATGCGTCGCGGATCAGACCAATCCTATCGAAATTCTTCTCTAGATCATTACACACGGCTCTGTAAAGTTTTTGTGAAAAAAATGATCAAAAATCATACCACTTAAAATATTCATGATCGACAAATACGAAAAATGGAGTAAATTATATTATTTAATTCCTGTTGAGTGAGCCCTAATGCTAAAAAATAACTTGTAGATCAGGTTAAGGATATTAAAATTCTTCCTAGGGTAATTATGGACAATTCTATAAAGATTAATTGAAAAAATTGACCAGAAGTCATATCATCAAAAAATATTTTTGGGCTAACACATAGGAAAATAAAAACAATTGTCATACTCCTGTTGAGCTATCATTAAATGCTACAAATGTCCCGTGGATAAGGTCGAGTCTATTGAAATTCTTGTCTGGGTCATTACGAATGGTTCTTCAAAGACTTCGCAGAAATATTATCTAGAAACCATACCACCAAAAAATTCATGGGTTAACACTCACAAAAAATGAAAAAAAACACTTAATTCCTGTTAAATGACCCCTGAGTGTTGTAAATGCCCCGTGGATCAGGTTGAGGCTATCTATAAGAAATCTTCTTCAGATCATTATAGACGATTTTATAAAGTTATGATGAAAAATTTGATTGAAAGTCAGACCATAAAAGAAATGTATTGGCTAACGCATACGAAAAATGAAAAAAAAGGAGCCTAAATCCTATTGAGTGACGACTAAATGCTAAAAAATGTTCCATAGATTAGGCCGATACTATTGAATTCTTCCGTGGGCCATACATATTGTTTTCTATAGGTTTCACAGAAAAATTGATAGGAAGTCATGCCACCAAAAAAATTCATGGGCTAACACATACGAAAAATGAATAAAATCACCTAATTTCTATTGAATGACCCCTAAATACTAATAAACACCCCGCGGATCAAATCGAGGCTTTTGAAATTCTTTGAGGCCTTTGAAATTTTTTCTCGAGTTATTACAGATAGTTCTGTAAAGGTTTCTCGAAAAAATTGACTAGAAGCCATACCATAAAAAAATGTCATGATCTAACATGCACTAAAAATAGAAAAAATTTGCCTAATTCCTATTGAGTGACTCCTAAATGCTAAAAAATGCCCCCGCGAATTAGGCTAAGGCTATTGAATTTCTTCCTTGATTCATTACACATTGTTCTATTTCACGAAATTTTTTTCAAAAGTCATACCATAAAAAACATTTATGGCTAACATACATGAAAAGTGAAAAAAATCACCTAATTTCTATTTAGTGCCCCCTAAATGCTAAATATCTCACAAAGCAGGTTGAAGTTATTGAAATTTTTTCCTAGGTCTTTATGGACATTTCTGTAAAGATCCTACAAAAGAACTAATCAAAAGTCGTGCTACAAAAAAAATGCATGGGCTAACACACACACAAAAAATAGAAAAAATTGCATAACTCATGTTGAGTGACTCCTAAATACTAAAAAATCTCCATGGATTACGCCGAGGTCATTCGAATTCTTCCCTGAGTCATTACAAACGCATCGGTAAAGGTTTCATGAAAAATTAATTGGAAGCTATATCACCAAATAAAGTTTTGGTCTAACACATAAAAAAATGGAGAAAATTACTTCATTCCTGTTGAGTGACCCTTAACTGCTAAAACATGCCCCACGTATCAGATCGGGCATTGAAATTCTTTCCCAGATTATTACAAATGATTTTGTAAAAGTTCTGCAAAAACATTGACTGGAATCCATACCACCAAAAGAATTCATGGGCTAACACATAAAAAACGAAAAAACTTATCTAATTCCTTGTCATGACCCAAAATGGACCGTGAGTGGTACCCCACCTAACCTCCAAAGTGGGAGAACCAATGATACAAAACTCAATCTATATTAGCAGTTCAACTTATGAAATATGATGATGATACGGAAGTTCAAATTTATAAAACAAGCACTAAGAAAAATTACTAAGTCTATTACATAGCATTTCTCCTAAACATGAAAATCATCACATTAAGAACATTTAATCTCAAATATCAAGTCTAAGAGTAACAACACCAAAATAGATAAGTTAAATAGTTTATGTCCGAAAACTAAGGACATCATACCATAACTGATAGAATCCAACACTAGCTAGAAGATTAACTCACCCTGAAATTTGATATACAGATGATCGGCTAGAGATGAGGGTGAGTTGAAGTCGATGGAACATTTGTTGTACTTTATAAAACAAAACAAAACAAAACAAAGAAAAATACAAGTAAGGGTCAGTACAGGGTAAAATATACTGTGTAGGTATCATCGGCCGACTCAAAATAGAAATCAATATACACAAAGTAATAGTAGGAAATCAACTATATCATTTAATAGGTGGTAAGAAACAATCAATAAGTACATAATCAGTCAACAATGTCAAGAACAACATGGGGACCTAAGCCTCCATACCATGCTTCGTTTGGGAAATAGGTTCTTTGAGATTGGGTATATTAAGTCATTTCAATATGTTTTCCTTTAAAATTATCATGTCGAAATGTGACACCCGATCCAAATATGTCATGTCGGAATGTGACATCCGATCCCATATTATATCATGTTAGAACATGACATCCGATCCCATATTATATCATGCTGGGATGTGAGATTCGATCCCATATTATATTTAATTCATTATTCTTTATTATTACTTTCCGCTTCATTAACAATATTTCAAAAAGCTTTCTTTATTCAAGACATAATTTTGATAAGGCAAGTTCAAGATTATGGATTTCATGGTCTCGGAATGCAAACCAATTACAATACATATCAATCATCCAAACCACAATAATTAAATGTATAGAATAATTTCACAACATCACTCAATGAATATCAGTCACTATAAGAGTCTCTCTAAAATATAAAATAAATCATAACCTACTTCAACCGAAGAACCGAAGTCAAGCAACCTAATTCACCACTGTTTTTCCTTTCTTCAATATCTCCAAATGTTTCAAATATATCAAATATATAATACTCATAAACAAACAAATCCACATACACCCATATTCCTATATATCCAACCTAGACCCAAAAACTCATCCAATTCAAATCTCAAACCTAGGATTAAGTCTTAATGTCTTAAATTAATATAACTCTAATGATATTCATATAATACAATAAATTTAATATCTTATTACCTATCTCAATATATCAAAATTTGATCATAAAGTGATAAATTAAGAGAACAAAATTTAAAATAAAAATTAACTAAACACTAAGGGTGCACCACATGACAAATTACAAATCCCAAAACTAACTCATATACATCCTTAATTGCGATTATCATCTAAACAGTGCATGGTTTAGCTCCACAAAGTTTTTACAATCCCAATGTACCTCTATATGCCTTTGTTTCTTTCCTAATAGAAATAATACCATACTAATATAAATATAAACATAATTCAAGAGAAATTGTAGAAGTTGGACTTACTTGAATCCCTTCTACTTTTCTTTTTCTTTTTCAAATTAAGTATTTAAAGTGATAAATTTTATTAACCTATTTTTAATAAATATGAGATAAATAATATAAGATATTAATTAAATTATTATTTCAGTCTATCAATTAAATTAATTATATGAGAGGAGATGTAGAAGAAGAAGAAATAGTTAAGTTGTTTTTAAATAAAAATTTAATTATTTAAAGATTAAGAAATGGTTTTATAGATTTGCGTGTAGTGTAGATCTTCGGCTAAGGACTTTGTACGGTGTTTAAAAAAAAAAACTTCTGAAACTTAATTATGATCTAAAACAATCATTAGATATATGCGTAGTTGAAACGTCTCCGTTGTTAGATAGTAAAATATATCAATTCTTTATGAAATTAAGGAGTCATTTGTCCTCGAGAATTATTCATTTTTTTCTAAAATAATTATTTAATTTATTTCAACAACAGTTTTAGTTATTAAATTTTAAAATCCAATTTGGAGTCGAGTTTCAATTTATTTATTTTTTTAAAGAAAATGCTTTGATCCAAAATCATTTTCCATTTTCATCTTCATAGATTTTAAATTTTAAAAAATTTCCTCCCTACTTTATGAAAAATATAATTAAATACACCATAATCTTATATTTCAATGTCATATATTTTAAACAAGTTAAAAATATTTAAAATTTATTTTTTCAATTCCTTTTTCATTTTCATATATATCAGAAATACTAATTCCAAAATAGTTGTCAACTTACACGGTCAATAAAAACTTAATTACTTTTTACTTCATTTGCCTTTAGTATTAATTATTTTAGAGTTAAAAGCTACATAAAGAAATAAATTTACAGAATTGATAAGAGAGTCAAATTATATCTCATAATATTTTTTTACATTTTTTGAGTATCCAAAGTTTTATTTTAAAAGCATTTAGCGTGCATTTTGATTGGCTTCTTAAAAGAGACTTATAAGCTAAATAAACGCCAAAAATCATAAATTGGGATTGTTTCAATTATGTTTTTATTCTCTTTTCTTTTTGCCTATTCTTGTTATGACTAGCACATTTAATAGTTTGTAAGGAAGATGAATTAATGGTGAATAATTAATATGTTGGATTGTTTTGACCCAAAAAATAAATTGGGCTTTTTTAATTTTTGACTTTTTAACTTTTTTTAAAAGAAATTTTGTCACACTTTTTGTTACTCAAATACTTTCAAAATCTTAAAAAAAATAAAATAACTTAAGAGTCAAAAATCATTAACACAAACCCATTTAAACATTCACTTAGCGTCATTTAAATGCAAATTTATAAAAAGAATTAAAATGACACAAAAATTTACTTCTTGATTTAACTGATTTTAATTTCTGTATCAAATTAGTAGTAAACAACTATTTATTAAACAGTAAGTTTCAATATTTCATCTCACCGCTAAAACAGTAAGATTCTTTTTCTTCTCCTCCTCCTCCTCCTTCTTTCTTCTCCCCTACTTCTTCTCCTCCCTTCTTCTTCTCCTGCTTCTTAATTTCTCTTGCTCCTCCTCCTCCTTCTCGTTCTTCACTTTAATTTTCTAAAAATTGAGGCTTTTTTTTTGTTTAGGACTTTTCATTTCTGATGGATTCAGAAGAAAAACGATCCTCCGATAAGGTTTATACCCGGAAAAAACATAGAATCCAGAAGCAAGAGGTTGCTCCTGCCACTGTCGCCGACGTAACCTCACCAGTAGAGGGTCTGGAAAAGGTACCGCCTAAAACTTGAGATCTATTTCCTCCATTTGTTTTTCGTTGTCATGTGTACTGCTTGTTTCCACTAAGTATGTTGTTGTTGTTATTGTTGTAGTGTATTACTTGTTTCAAAATAGTATTCAGTTTAAATAATCAAGAAAGAATTAATTATTTTCTTGCTTAATTTATTCATAGTATCAAATTGTTCTAGAGTTAAGAAAAGAGACGGAGCTCAGTGAGGGTTTGGGGGTTCAGACGAACCCAATAGTTTTTTCATAGATCCTACATTTATATTAGAAAAATATGCTTCTCTTCTTTACAACCTCAAATCCCTAATCTTGGTTCCGCCTAAAGAATTGATAAGAGATGTATTCACTCCATTCTTTTCTAGTTGTTATAATATTTTTTAAAGAGTCAAAAAGTATTAATTTCAAATGGACATTTTAGGATGTGTATATTGATAATATTGATATAATTTTTTTTAATCTAAATTTATAGTATTTTTTGTATAGCTTTTGAATCTTCAAATTACTTTAAAAGCAAAATTATAAATAGAGTTATAATGGCACAAAAATTTACTTCTTGATCTGATAAAATTATTTGTATCATTTAACTATTTTTAATTTCTGTATCAAATTAGTAGTAAACAACTATTTGTTAAACAAACAACATCTAATTTCAACATTTCATCTCACCACTGAAACAATAAGTTTTGTTTTCTTCTTCTTCTCCTCCTCCGCCCTCTTTCTCCTACCCCGTCTTCTTCTCCCCCTCCTTCTTCTTTTCTCTTACTCCTCCTCCTCCTTCTTCACTCTAAATTACTAAAAATTAAATTGGGTATTTTTTGGTATAGGACTTTTCATTTATGATGGATTCAGAAAAAAAATCACCTCCGGACAAGGTTTATACCCGGAGAAAACATAGAATCCAGAAGCAAGAGATTGCTCCGGCAACTGTCGCCGATGTAACCTCACCAGTAGAGGGTCCGGAAAAGGTACCACCTAAAACTCGAGATTTATTTCCTCCATTCATTTTTGTTGTCATGTGTATTACTTGTTTCAAAATAGTTGTCAGTTTAAATAATCAAAAAAGAATTAATTGTTTTCTTTCTTAATTTATTCTTAGTATTAAATTGTTCTAGAGTTAAGAGAAGCGGCGAAGCTCAGTGGGGGTTCGGGGTTTCAAACGAATCTAATATTTTTTCGTAGATCCTACATTTATATTAGAAAAATATGTTTCTTTTCTTTACAACCCCAAACTCCTAATTCTAGTTCCGCCTAAAGAATTGATCAGAGATGTATTCTCTCCAATCTTTTCTAGTTGTTATAATATTTTTTTAAGAGTCAAATAATATTAATTTCCATTGACATTTTAGGATGTTTATATTGATAATATTGATATAATTTCTTTTTATATAAATTTATATTATTTTTTGTATAGTTTCTAAATCTTCGAATTTAATTTAAAAATACCAAATTGATGTAATCAAATTTAATTTTAAAAGTTATAACTAAAAAGCAAGCAAATTCAAAATTATAAGATTATTTAGCATAATTTGAAAAAAAAATCACTATAATGGCACAAGAATCTAGGAATGTACCTAAGATCCAAAGTACAAACTGCCAAGTCAGCAAATGTTGACATGACATATAAATAATCAAATAATATTAGTATTATTAAAAAAATAAAAATTTAGACGAGTAGATTGAAAAGTGTACTCTTAGTCTCACCGCTGATCATCTTTTCTGATGACTTCCACCTAAAAATTGTCAAATTTCAAAACTTCGATTTCATCGCTGAAACTGTTTTTGTAAGTGTATTCTCCTATCATTTTTCTCCTCTCTTTTTTTTTTTGGAACTCTAAGATCCCAATTTTTTTTTTTAGGTTGAGTTTTCACCTCCCATGAATTCAGAAGAAAGGCGCTTCTCCGGTAAAGTTTATACCCGGAGAATCAAGAAGAAAGAGGATCCTCCAACAACTGCCATTGGTATAACCATACCAGAGGCCAAGGTCTCAAAATCGGAGATTAAAGGTATTACCTAAAACTCATAATCTTTTGATTGCCAGCTTTTCCACCCTGGGAGATGTGCTTGATGGGTGTGGTTGTAAATGGAGGTGGGGGTTAGCAAGTTAATCGGGTTCTTATCATAATCGGTAGCAGTGTTGGATTTTTGCCCTAGTTTTTTTTTTTACCATAATTGGGGAATTCTTCATATCTGGCTAGTTCTTTTTCTTGAGGAAAAGATTTGTGACTCTAAACACATATATATATATATATAGGCTCAACTCCTTCTAATTTTGTAACATTCACAATATAATCCAACTAACTTTCATTTGAGAGTTTTGTGAAGGAGCAAAAACAGTGATACAGAAATATTAAGTTAACACAAATATTTCTTGTTTTGCAGAAAATTAATGCATGAGGGTGAGGTTCCTTAGCTTGATGGTCTTTAGTTTGTTCTAGGAAATCATGAATTCTATATAACCAAGTTGCTTGTATCAATTTCATGTTAATGTCCTTGTGGAGTTAGAATCTTCTAACTCATATTTGAACTCTATTTGTTGTCTTTTTTCTGATACTAAATCAAATCAACAAATCATTAGTCGATTATTTTTCTCGATTTACTCATTTAATTTGTGATTTGACATAATGTTTTATTCAATTTTGTTCACCCCAGTATATTTTGTATATATTTAAAATGCTAGCTTATAATATAGTTAAAACAATTACAAATAAATCATGATTTTTCAGTTTATAAATATTTTACGTTCAATCAATTTTTTTCTTTATCGAAATTGAAATATTTTAGGTTTGATCAAATTTGGAGTTTCGTGTAATTTTTTTCTCCGTCATGAAAAATTTATGTATTCAAATCGCTCTTTTCTTTGTATTTTTCTCAATTTTTGCATTACTATTAATGATTATTCCTAATTTGAAGTACTTATTTCCATCCATTCATCCAAAATAATATGACTTTTTTATGAAATTAAAGATTCTTTGACCGTAAAAATTCTTCACTTTTTTTCCAAATTAATTATTTATCTTATTCAAAATCAGTGTTAGTTATTAAATTTTAAAATCCAATTCAAAGTTAAATTTCAATTTATTTAAAAAAGAAATGTTCTAATCCAAATCTATTGTTCATTTTTATCTTCATAAATTCCAGATAAGAAGTGTTTTATTTTCTTTTTTAGAAAAATTATAAAATCAAATAAATTTTTATTCTAATTAAAAAAATTACGATAAAAACTAGGCAAGGAAAATTCAAATTATAAGACCATATAAGAGTATTTAGCAAAATTCAAAAACCAAGAAAAAAAGGATATAATAGCATAAAAATGTAGAAATGGACACATAATCCAACAATCTTCATCATTGTAGGAAAGTACAAATTTGTCAAGTTAGCATACGTAACTGAAATAAAAAATTCAAGCCACTAGAAAAATGACATCTTAGTTCCGCCCAATTCCAAAAATTTTCTAACAAAACTTTTTGTAAGTTTAGTAGAAAGTGCTCTTTTTGGTATGTTTGTATAAAAATCCTCTTCCTCTTCCTCTTCTTCTTCTTCTTCTTTTTCTTCTATTTTGATGATTTATCTTTTAGGAAATTCTAAGTTTCCAAATTAGGTTTCTGTGGGTTTTTTTCCAGGTTCACAGTTGTCATTTCAAATGGATCTAGGAAAAAATCGTTTCTCTGGCAAAGTGTATACCCGTAGAACCAAGAAGATGGGAGTTTCTCCAACAACCACCACTGGTGTAACCTCACAAAACATGTCCAAAGTTTCTAAACTGGAAAAGGTACCACCTCCAACTCAGGATCATTTGATTGCTAATTCTACCACCTCGGGAGTTGTACCCAACGGTTGTGGTGGGGCTGGGGTTGTAGATGGAGGAGATGCTGCTGGTGGGGGTAGCCAACCTAATGGGAATGATAAGGTGGCTACTGTGATTTCTAGGGATGAAAATAGGGTTAAGATTAGGTTAACTGGATCAACTGCAATTGTTGAGATTAAAAATCTCAAAACTAGGTTAGAGGGTGAGCTAGATCTTGGTAGGAGTTTTGTGAAGAATGTTGAAGCTAAGGAGAAGCTTCCT
>JBCEWC010021222.1:0-10564 GCA_038996855.1 Solanum aculeatissimum | reverse complement strand
AAATGGATTTTTCGAACAAAGCGCAATCCAGATGGCTCGGTAAACAAGCACAAAGCTAGATTGGTGGTGAAAGGCTACACACAAGTTTGGAGAGTTGATTTTTCTGATGCCTTTTCCCCAGTAGCGAGATTGGATACAATACGAATGCTTTTGTCTATAGCGGCACAAAAGAGCTAGAAAATTTTCTAAATGAATGTCAAGTCTGCTTTTTTGAATGGTCTACTACAGGAAAAAATATATGTTGAGCATCCAGAAGGATTCAGTGTACCAGAACATGAAAATATGGTTTATCTGTTAAAGAAAGCTTTATATGGGTTAAAGCAAGCTCCTAGAGCTTGGTATAGCCGAATGGATAGCCATTTGCTGGACTTAGGCTTCAAAAGAAGCTTAAGTGAATCGACTCTTTATGTCAAGAAAGTTGGCTCTAACATTACTATTATTTCTCTGCATGTTGATGATTTACTTGTGACAGAAAATAATATAACATTGATTGAAGAATTCCAGGAGGAGATGATGAAAGTCTTCGATGACCAATCTTGGAGAGATGACCTACTTTCTGTGAATGGAGATTAAGCAAACTCAGAATGAAGTGTTTGTTTGTCAAAAGAAAAACATGAAGGAGATTCTAAAAAGATTTGCAATGGAAGAATGCAAGAGTATGAGCACGCCTATGAATCAAAGGGAGAAGCTAATGAAGGATGATAGTGCTGAACAAGTACAGGAAGGAAGTTACAGAAGCTTGATAGGATGCTTGATGTATCTTACAACAACAAGGCTTGATATTTTGTATGTTGTAAGTGTACTATCCCATTTTTTGAATTCTTCAAGTGAATTGCATATGAAAGCTGCAAAGAGAGTGCTCAGATATGTCAAAGGCATAATGGATTATGGAGTCAAATTTAGCAAGTATCAAAATTTCAAACTTGAAGCATTTTCCGAAAATGATTGGGGTGGTTTTGCTGATGATATGAAAAGTACTTCAGGGTACTGTTTTATTTTTGGCGTTGGATCTTTTTCTTGGTGTTCGAAGAAACAAAAGATTATTGCTCAATCAACTGCAGAGGCAGAATTCATTGTTGCTACAGCTGCGGTCAATCAAGCTTTATGGATAAGGAAAATCTGTTGCGATCTTGGTTTGGATATGAAGGAAAGCACTGAGATATTTGTGGACAACCAAGCAGCCATTGCTATTTCTCACAATCCAGTATTTCATAGAAAGACTAAGCACTTCAATGTGAAGTTATATTTTCTTAGAGAAGTGCAAAATGATGGTCTAGTGAATCTGGTATATTGCAAAACGGAAGACCAGCTGGCTGATATTTTTACAAAAGCTCTTCCGCCCACCAAATTTGAGTTCTTGAGAAAGAAGCTTGGAGTTTGCAGCTCCTGGTGCAAGGAGGAGTGCTGTTAATTAATGTTGAGTTGGCATGGTGACATGGCAACTGATGTGTTCTTTTTGTTTCTAGAGGATAGGATTTTATTTTAGGTTTTCAGTTTTGAATTTCCTAGTCTTTAGGCATGTAGTTGTTGAAAGACTTGATTCCTAGTTATTAGGAAGTTCTGTTTTCAAGTTACTGCAATAAGTTACTGTAGATTTGTTAGGATTTCTTCTATTTAAACAACTCTTTTTAGCTTAATAATATAGATTTCTATTCTTCTTCCTTTGTTGTGTGTTTTTTCCTCTGTAAACATCTACAGTCTAATTGTCATATATATTAGTAACTCTTATTCACATGCATACGATGCAATGCAATGCTCTCTCCCTTTAAATATGTTTTGTCCTTCTAACTATGGTTTCCTGTTTACTTTTTATTCTGAGTTTATATGATTGTATTTGCAAATTTTAGTTGTTGTTTTTTGCAAAAGATTGAAATAAAAATGTACATTTATATGATAGATGTGAAAGAAAAGTCAACAATGCACGTGGAAGGTTCGTATAATGATGATTATTCTTCAAAACTCTAGATTTCTAATTGAATATAGTAAGAACCCTTTGAAAGTGGAATATCTAGAAATCTTAATTTATATTCTCTTTATTTTTCGACATTTTACAAAAGCATATTCAATTGCTCCATTTACTTGATATCTTACAGTAAGGTGAAGAAAACGAAATCAAGAATCATATACTTCTCTGGGTGTTTAATGGGTTTACCTGTGACTACAAACTTCGTTTGGATTTTGTAGAGTCCTAAAATGATTCCATTTCTTGGGTTGTTAAGAGAGCAACAATTTTCCTTTGTAATTATAGTGAAAAGAAAAGATCATATAGTTACTTAACTATAAACTTTTTTCTTGAAATATCATTAATCAACTTTGATTTTTTAACCCAAAAGTCACTTAACTATGAGTTTTTTCCTCAAAAAGTTAGCTTGATAGGAGTTTCTGCTATAGTTAAGTTGTATCCATCCAACACTATACATCAAGGGACAGACTAGAACAAAAATGTAGGTGAATTAAATTGAATGAAAAAGCCTCTGAGCATTTCAAAACAACATCAACAAAAGTCGAAGAGAGCAAAATAATCAACATTCATGTCTGGCAGCCACCACCAACCATAACCGTCGAAACCACCTAGGCCACCGGACCCGACCACCTCAAATGGACTACCCACACACAACGCAACCCCCACTTTCAAGGACATCCTACTGGAAAAAATAAGGAATCTAAGCTATGTCTACACCCACCCTCAGATCCAAGGGATGGAGCTAGATAACAACGATAACTTTAACACGGAGGACACTATCCACCTCTCAGGAGAGGACATGGAGAGGTTGTACCAACCGTTGTGGTCATCGTTCATCATCAAGGTTTTTGGCTAGAGACTCCCCAACATGTACCTCAAGAATAAACTCCAAGACATCTGGAAACCGACTGAGCCCCTCACCCTAATCAACCTAGGAAATGACTATCATGTAGTCAAGTTCCAAGAGAAGGGTAACAGAAACTAAGCACTGCACGAGGGCCCATGGTATGTAGCCAAAAATTTCATATCAGTTAAGAAATGGGAACCAAATTTTGTACCCCAAAAAGCATCCATCACCCACACAACCATCTGGGCAAGGCTGCCCAATTTACCCACAGAGTTCTATGACAGCCAACTCCTGTAAAGAGTAGGGGAAAAACTAGGCACGCTACTGAAAATCGATGCGTGTACTTCAGCAACCTTGAGGGGTAGGTATGCACTTGAAACCCCTGTCAAAGGCGAAATCACAATCGGTACGCATAAACAAAAGATAATCTATGAGGGAGAAGGGATCTTGTGCATGCAATGTGGGCGGATCGGCCATACCACCACCTTATGCACACACAAACCTCATCATAAGAACACGAAACCAACTGAGAAGGGAAGCGAGGCAGAACTAACACTGTCGGAGGAGGAAACATGGGAGGTTGTGAAATTTGGGCAGCGGAACAGACCAAGAAATCGACAAGGAAACCCCCGGCCCAACAAACACCCAATACCAGACCTAATAACGGAGCAAAGGCAGCCCATACACTAGCCAATTCCACAACTGTACCTGGAAAAGCCCAAGGGGAAAACTTACGACCCCACAAACCCAAAAATGAAGGCGGGAATGGCAACAAGCTAAACGTTTCTTCACCCACCAAACTCCCAACCAACCAATTCAATGCCTTTAATGGAATTAATGGCAGATCCCTACCACAATCCAAGGGAGATTAGGACACCCACCAAGAGGATCTTAACTCTGAATTAAACACTCCAATCCCTGCTTCTTAGCCCCGGAAAGGCCCCACAACAAATACCCATGCTAACAATAACGATGGTATTACTAAAAACATTCCTTTTCCATCCTCTCCGATACATAATGTCTTTCACAATGCGAAAAATAATCATTGCCCCGACGTAGTTGACATGACCATCGAGGTCTCATTAAAAGATCACCCCAATCCTCTCAAACACCGATCAGGTAAAGCCCCTTTATTAGAGACATGCCACGCCATAACCGTAGCACATGGAAAACACCATGTCAGCCAACCAAGAAGAAAACCAAAATACCCATCCCACTCCCATCACCCTCACCACAGCACCACTACCACCGACCCACCAAGAAACCTCTTGGCTAGAAATGGCCTTGGAGACCGAAAACTAACCTTCCACACGATAGTGGAAGGCCGTCCGGTGACAGTGCTTGTCCAAGACCCGACATACTTGGCATAAATAGTGAAAGAAGGGTTGGACCATGCGATCGAAGTTTTGGGGATGACGATTTAGGAGGAAACGCTCTGAAGGATCGGAATGGCGGGGAACATCAACACCACTAACTCCCTAGAGTTGGGAACCCTCATGAGCCAAACATTCCTAACCCTCCATTTCTTCCCCTTCTACCCTTACCTCTCCAACAACCAATTCCTTTTGTTCATCACGAAGCCGACGATCAGCCCAGCTCAACAGCAAGAAGGAGACACAACAAGAAATATGGAGAAAGAACCAGAAATGTCAACCTTAGAGTTGCTAAGGAAAAGCAACAAGGAAATGGAGGAGTTACTGGAAAACATAGAAGAGTGATTCCCAGAAGCTTACATACTGAAGAAGTTGTTGATCAAGGAATTTGATGAAGCTATACCATCAGTAATCTTGGTCTAATGTCCGATCCAGTTGTCAGCTTGCACTCTGAACATTCAGAACAAGAAGACCGACTCTCCAGCAGCAGTGACACTGAACCCAGTGAAGCCACGCCAGTTGGAGAAAGGAAAGGAGGTACAGGAGATCTCCCATCACCAGACAATGATGAACTTCATCGTATGGAATGCCAAGCGGGCGAATAGCACCATCTTTCGGAGGCACTGTGAGGCCATAGTCAAGACTCACAAACCAGCACTCCTCGTCCTGCTGGAAACAAAGATGGTTGATCACAAACACTTAACGGAGGCACTTAGATTTGATGCCCAAATACAATTACCTGCTGATGGCCTCTTGGGTGGGATTGTTCTCATGTGGAAGGAAGATCTTCTGAAACTGGACAGCATCTCCATCTTTCCACAAGGAATTCATGTCCTTGTAAAGGTACTACCCCGATACCCATAGTTGGAGATTTTCTACTATTTATGCTAGTACTGACTTCTAGAATAGAATTAGCCTCTGGAATGAACTATATAGCATATCGAAAACTCATTATGTAGACTGATTAGTTGTGGGACTTTAATGAAGTTCTTCATGCTAGTGAGAAGCTAGGAGGCAACCCCATTAGTGGAAGTCGATCCAAACATTTTCGGAACTGCCAGCAGAACTGTAGTCTAGTGGACCTAGGTTTTAAAGGCCAAAAATTCACATGGACTAACATGAGGTACATGAATCGCACCCATCTTATTTTTGAGAGGTTGGATAAATGCGTTGCTAATGCCCTTTGGATTAACAAGTACCCCAAATCTCTGGTGATCCATCTCCCGAGAACTAAGTTTGACCACTGCCCCTTTTTAGTCTCTCTCAATGACAGAGTCGACTTTAACTCCCCGAAGCCCTTTAGATTGGAACCTAAGTGGTGTGGCCACCCTAACTTCAGAGACCTCATTTTCAATGTCTTCCAGCCAAACTGAGAACTCTTAGAGTCCACTAAGCACTTCCAAGATGATGCTGGGACCTGGAACAAGGAAGTCTTTGGGAACTTTTTTAAACAGATAAAAAGGACACTGGCCAGGATGGATGACATCCAAAAGTCCAGTAGTTACCCAACTAGCACCTTCCTCTAAGATCTAGAAATAGAACTTAAGGGAGACTATGACAGACTCCTACTGGCTGAAAAAGAATTCTGGATAACCAAGTCCAGAATATCCTGGTTGTGCGAGGGAGATGCAAACACAAGTTTTTTCCATACATCCACCCTCATCATAAGGAGAAGGAATAGAATAGCCGCCTTGGAAACCTTCGTTGGCACTGTCCTAGACAACCCCAAGGACATTGAATAGTACGCTCTCTCTTTCTTCGAAAGCCTGTACACCATTGAGCACATGCTAACCCACAAGAGGAATCCAGGAAACTCCCTTCCCCAAATGGACCCACTCAGAGACTCTGAAATAACCCTAGCTGTCAAGTCCTTTAAACCTCTCAAGGCTCCGGGCCCTGATAGACTCCACCCCCTTTTCTACCAAAAATACTGGGACATCATTGGAGAGCACACTGTGAGTTTCTTCCGCAGAGTGTTTGACCATGCTATCTTTCCACCGGAGGTAAATTCTACTCTCCTCTGCCTGATTCCCAAGTCCCCTGATGTTGTTCACTTAACACATTTCAGGCCCATTGGACTCTATAACACAGTCTATAAAATTGTCACCAAAATTATAGCCAACAGACGTAAACCCCTCCTTGCCACATGTATAGGAAAAAGCCAAGCCAGTTTCCTAGTCAATAGGAGGGCCTCTAACTATGCCATTGTGGTTCAGGAAGTGATCTCACATTTCCGGAAGATGAAAGGGAGAAAAGGCAATATGGTCATAAAAATTGACTTGGAGAAAGCCTCTGACCGCATTGAATGGCCCTACATAAATGAAACCCTGGGGGTACTTTCACATTCCTTGTAAGCTAAGAAAGCTCATAATGTCCTGCATATCTACCAGCTCCATCCAAGTCCTTATCAATGGCAGAACCACAAAGCCTTTCTACTCTACTAGAGGAATAAGGCAGGGGGACCCTATGTCCCCTTACATATTCATCATGTGTATGGAAAGACTTTCAAGATCTATCCAGGAAGCTGTAGACAATAAACTCTGGGACCCCATTAAGATCTATCGCCCGGGACCCGCCCTATCACACCTATTCTTTGCATATGATCTTACCCTATTCGTCAGGGCTGATGCTAAGAATTGCAACTCCATTGTGAGAATTCTCTACCACTTCTGGAGGATCTTAGGGCAGAAAGTGAATTGCGGAAAGTCTAGAAATACAGTCCTTCATAATAAATACAGAGGGCACCCTCTAAATAAAGCTGGTAGGAATCCTATTTCCAGAACATGGAAAAACATACAGGAGGGTTGGAATAACATCTCAGGAGCAATAAGATGGGTAATCCATGGAGGTAACCAGGCAAACTTCTTCCATGATAACTGGATACCCCAATTCCCAAAAATCAGGCGATGCATACAAGGGCCTCTAAAGGAGAAAGAAATTAACATGATAGTGGCCGAATTCAGAAGCAAGCATGAGTGGAATTTTGAGGAACTATCGGTTGACCTACCCCAGGAGATCCTGCGTATCATCATGGACACTAACATCAATAATAATACCAGGGTAAAGGACAGAAGAGTATGGGGATTAACCGCAAACGGGAAGTTCACCACTTCTTCAGCATACATGCGTATTACTGGGCAATACCCGAGGAAAACTGTGACTCAACCAATTGCGGCTTCCAAGAAATCTAGAAAGCGAAAATCCCCAATAAAATCAAAATGTTCATGTGGATCCTGCATCACCAGAGAACGAAAACGAACCACATGCTGCATTCTTTAGGAGCAACTGGGTCCCCAGCCTGCAGTATCTGGAGACACTAAAAAGAGGACATCACCCATATCTTCTTCCAGTGCTACATTGCCAAGGATTTCTGGGGGGAAATCCAGATTAGGAGCTCCCTGAAAAACGAACAGGAATTCACCTCCCTGGAAGCATCGACCTGGATGGAACAATGGATAAGGATGAAGCACAAACCCTATACTAGTCACCTAGAATGGGGTACTTTCCTTCCTTTCTGCCTGTGGCAGATTTGGAAAACTAGAAACCTCAATGTCTTTGAGCAGAAGGCGACTCGAGTCAGCATCCCCACAACCTATGGAATGGCTGTGGAGTACGTATCTATGGCAGGAAACATCGACAAAACAAAAGCAGATAGAAGAGCCATCTGAGTCAAATGGAAACCCCCCAAAGCAGGCATGATCAAGCTCAACACAGAAGGGGTTGGCAGTACTACACCAGGGTCGGGTGGCCTAGGCGGTGTGTTCAGGGACCACCAGGGAGAATGGATTCTAGGCTACAACAGTCGGTTAGCCAACACGTGCCCTCTGGAAGCAGAATTGAAAGCAATTAGGAATGGGATTCAGTTAGCCATCCAACACAACTACACCTTACTGGAAATTGAATCAGATGCCATAGAAGCGTTGGAAGGTATAACCAAAGGTATACCCCTTTATGATAAACTAATCTCTGATTGCAGGTCATTGTTGAGCAGATTGGCCGCTTGGGAGCTACGTCACGTGTACAGGGAGCAGAACCAGATAGCTGATCTCATGGACAAAGAAGGATTGAAGGAAGGGTGCCTTGATGATGTAAAAGTTTTTGTAACTCCACCGTATATTGTACAAAATATGCTAATGGTAGACATGTTAGAAACATCCTTTGCAAGAAGTATACCAAGCACTAACTCCTATTCGAGCCAAGATGTGGCCTTTAGACAGTATGGTACTCGAGCACCCTCGGGTGCTACTACTTATTGGCCTACTAGGGGGTCATAACAGTATTATTATTAATTCTAATATCCATGCTGGTTGACCAAGAAAAAAAAGGGACAGACTAGAAGCATTATTACAAGTTAGTTTTTGTACATTTGAGAGCCTTTGAGATAAATTTGTTGGTGCCACATGTTTGATTTCTATTGTGTGTGTATATATATATGTATAGCTAGAAATGATATAACTACATTGTTTATTACTAATAAAATTCTGAGACAAGTGTTCATTCCTATCTCGTCTTAAATTGACTTTGGTTCTTGCAAAATATGATCTCGGTGCAGCCAAGAGATATAGATTGTCCAAAGTCATGTACATTACAAAAATTGATACTATATATTGCATTAAATTGCTGACTCCATATCATGCAAATATAATCTCTTTAATATTTTAAATTATATTGCAACAGAATCTAATTATAAGAAAAGTGATGTCACGTCAAAATGGAAAAAACATAGTCAATAGAAAAATTATAATTCTATTTTTATCTTTTCCTATTTAAATTCATTTTTAACAATATGAAGACAAAAATAAGATTTATTTTTCTCCATGTCATCTATTTCTTTCTTGTATAAATTTGTGCAAGTGTTCTTCATTTTTTAAATAGCACAACAACATACTTTATTTAAAGAGGTGCTATATTAGATGTTTAAAGTTTTATTTTTATTTGAGTGAAAGAAACATTTTCATTTATTAAGAGTGTAGAAGAAATTTCATTAGCAGTGTAGTTTGCCAACTTATTTATCCATAGTAATAATAATGTTAGAATTAATTAAAAAAAATTCTAATTAGCAAAGATTGACCTCTTTTTATCCATATAGTAATAATAATGTTAGAATCAATAATGTTAGTCATATTTCTTTTTATTGTTGCGCGAAGTGCGAATAATTATATATATATATAAGAGGAAATTAGGTCCGCCTACATGACACTCTCATATAATTCTTATTTATTTTTTGTTAAATAATTTAGTATTTTAAAAATTAATTAAATAACCCAATAGACGTTAACAAAACTTAAAAAACATCGTTTCTGATTAAACGATACTTTAGCCTGTCCAACAATTCGAAAAAATCATAACCATTCGAAAAAGTAACAATCCTTCGCAAAAATCATAACCCTTCAAAAAAGTCATAACCCTTCGAAAAAGTCATATCCTTCAAAAAGGTCACAACTTTTTGAAAAAATCACAACCTTTTGAAAAACCCTTCGAAAAAATATCAATCCTTCAAAAATGTGTCACAACCTTTCAAAAAAGTCATAACTCTTTGAAAAATTCACAACTTTTCGAAAAAACCACAACTCCTTAAAAAGTCAAAAACTTTTGAAAAAGTTACAATTCATAACTCTTCGAAAAAATCACAACTTTTTTAAAAAGTCATAACTTTCAAAAAAGTCACAATCGTTCAATGTGAAAAGTTATCCGCTTTTAAAATATATTAAATTGATTTTTAAGTTGGAGTATTATAGTAATCTCTTTAGAAAAGTCACAACCCTTCGAAAAAATTACAACCCTTCGAAAAAGTAATAATCTTTCGAAAAAGGCACAACTCTTCGAAAAAATCACAATCCTTCAATGAGAAAAATTATCTGCTTTCAATATAACATAATTAAATAAATATAACATAAAATATAAAAAATATATTAAATTAATTTTTAAGTTGGGGTGTTATAAAATTTAATATTCAAGTTAGCGAGTTCAAACACTATCAACAAACTAATATATCAAGAAATAAGATTATTTTCCTAAAATATTATTGAAGATAACTAGGACTTTGACAATATTAAACTAATAAAAATTCTTGAGATAAATTGATAATGCTAAATTTTCTATATAAAAAAAACTTAATAACTTTAGAGTATTTTATTAATTTTAATATTAAAATTTATAAACTTAATTAGATTAATTATGACAGCTAATTACCTAGTTAAGAAAATAAAAAAGAAAAAGTGGGTTGTATAGTCATCCAGAAGGTAGGAAATCATGAGGAAGTAGGAAATGAATAAAGCAGAAGAAAAAAGAAGAATTAATAAGTTATTATAAAACTGAATCTGAAATTAACTAGAATAATTTTAAGGCGGAACAAAGACAGCAGAAGAAGAGGAAGAGAAG
>JBCEWC010021221.1:0-10564 GCA_038996855.1 Solanum aculeatissimum | reverse complement strand
GCCCCACATAACATTAAACCCGCATCCGCCCCACATAGCTCTAAACCCGCCCCGCACCCGCCCCGCACCGCCCCATTGCCATCCCTTATTGAGGAGCTATACTTTTGGTACAACCCTGTCCTTCGTTGGCTACATAGTTTATGAGTTTTGAGTAATTATTACTCTTACCCATATCGGTGATCAATACTGCTCCCAAAAATATTAATTAGATGTCCATACTTGAAAGAATATATTTGTTTGAAATGTTACTTTTCTTCTCTTTGGGACTTAGCCCAACTTAGTATTCTCTTACTTTTCTCAAAACTGTAAACAATTATAGGTTTCATTCTTCACTATTCATAATTTACTTATGCTAATACTTTTTGAAGTTTAAAACAAGACTTGAAAATTCAAAGATTTTCGTAGTAACTTTAAGGTTTAACTAGTTTAGCAATTAGAAGTAGTATCTCGACTTAGGACCTCAATATAGTAGAAAAATTTAGTAATTTTCATGCTTCTCTTCAATAATAACATAAAAAAGAACTTTTACTCATAATAAAAAATTCTTGTTCTCAACTAATAACTTGATACTTGAAAAACACTAGTAGTTACATGATGGTGAGATAATGTAATAGGATTTTTTTAAGTCTTATATACCTAGAGGAATTAGATTTTTAGAGACTTTTGAGGAAGGTGCTTGAAAGCCCTAACTTTTCTCCTCTCGAAACTACATTCTATGTTTGGAGAATGTTTTGAGCATAATAAATTAAAGAATCACATTAGGAATTTAATTAGGCAAAAACTAACAAGTTTACACTCAAAGGGAGACAAAGGACAAAAATATCCTTTCTTTAAAACATTGTCTAAGTGATCTATGGACTATCTATGGCCCGTAGAAGCTTATACGGACCATAAACTCCATTCGTAGAAACTGATGTGGATTTCAGGGTCCTAACACTCATTCTACGGGCCAAAACCATGACCCGTAGAAGCTTTTATTACCTATGGTTGGGTTTGTAGAGTTGGAGACTCAAAAACGGACTTGCAAAAGTCATTCCACAAACTGATAGGATGGGTCGTAGTTCAATTCATGACCCGAAAGTCAAGGTCATAAAATGAGCTTTGCTTTGGTAATCCGTAGTAAAATTGTCATTACTTTTTACTTCAAACTTCTAATGAGGCAATCTTGGTGGCGTAGAAAAGATGATTCAAAGAACATTAATTTGATATATTATGGGTCACCTAATGCTTTGTATGCTGAGAGTTATGGTCATTTAAAGTTGACCTTTGCATAATCTAATGTGAAAAACTTAATCAGTAGGAAGATTTTGAACTCAACTAAGTACTAGAGGTGTCTCATGACCTGAATTCACTTCCAACACACTTTCCACATATATAATAAGCCTTAAAATATAGGTACAAGCAAGATACTAGGTTCAATCTTATGTATTTGTGACGATAAATTATGGTTCCTAAGAGTAGAATTGTGTGGTGTTTCAATAGTCTTCATCAATGAATTCTTTAGTGTCTTCATCTACCTTGGAACGATAAAATTAGGGTGGATTCATCCTCATAAAGTACTGAATCCTTATAGTGGAGGTAGATACTTGAGAAGGAGCAACAATGTCTTGATTTGCTTAGTTAGCCATGCCTTGGGCTAACATGGTAATGATGTTTTGAAAGTCTACAAGCATAATTGCCTCATTATAGGAAGCTTAAGGGACCATAAGAGTTTGGACCTCATTGGGATCGACCTCTTTTCAAATGGGCATCCTTCTTGGAGGCATCATCTGAAAAGAGCAATTAGCAATTTGTTAGACAAAGGAAGTGTTAAGAAATCTCTAAGGCATGTAGGCATGCATTGAAATAAATGAATAAATCTATAGGTATAAATAGTTAAGCAATATACATATCATAAGGAAGAATAAGGTCATAAATAGAGATGAATTATCAATGTATTAAAACCATGAGTAGAACAATATAAGAATCTTAGGGAATCATACATATGTGGAAAAGAATCATAACCCACAATAAGACTATGCGAGCTATAACATAGAATCTAATGTAACCCTCTAGAATGGAAAAGAGACTACTTGCTAGGTAAACTCCGTCAACATTCATTAACATTGAAGATATATGTAGATCCACTAGCCTAGCCTACGTAAAACTTATGGTGACACATAGTTATGAGAGTACTTCTACTAGGAACCCCTTAGGTCGAGTCACCACCACAAGCCTCGTTCATTACTTAGTCAAGTCACATGAAATAGTGATAGTAAAATAACGTAATCATTCATAAACTTTAAGTTCAATAATATTAGTGAAATTCATAGAGTAGCTCATGAACCTTAAGTATTCAAAATGAGAGAATCATCCTTATTACATGAGTAATCCATCATTTAGGTGAGAAAACCTTTCACTAATTATTCAATTAGTTATAAAGGGATCCAATAATCAAATTCATGCTTTCATAAACCTTTATTTGAAACCCTTATCATTCAAGTCAATGTTTCATTAGAGCATAAAGTAAATTAGATGGGTTCAATGTGTTTGGACTTTACAGCATGCAATACAAGAAGATTATGCAAAAACAATATGAAATTTATCAATTGAAATTGTAAATAAAGCAACCCACCATGAACTTTCAAAATCCTAAATAGCTTGGTATGAGAACACATTATAAATCATCAAATTCTTGTAACATAATATCAGTTTATAACAAAATATGTCATATGGAAGTAAATAAATCATGATACATGCATTGGAAGCCAAACCATCTATGAAATTAAATAAACAAATTTGGAAAATAAGTTGAAAATACTTGGGCTCCATAGGTGGAACATACACATGAATGAAACCCAAATACCTTAGATGGAACTCTATGGAAGAAACCTGAACTTGGAGGAGAAAGCTTGAAATCCTAGTCCTTGCCTTCAATGGAAACCTTGAGAGCAACTGGAAAGTTTAGGACTTAGAATTTTAGGAGATGTAATTGGAATGGGAAGGAATGAAGTAGTATTAGACTAATATGGGTGTATTAGGAACTAAAATAACATAGTTTTAGATTTAGGTTACGAGAAAAACTCAAAAATACCTTTTATATAAAACTAGTCGAAAGAAACCACAGAATTGGTCTATGGGTCATAGAACTATCTATGACTCGTAGAAAGGGGTTTCATCTTAGTTACACCACAAAGGTTAAAAACCTGAAACTTGAACCCTTAACCTACAAACTCATGTCTCTGGCCCATAGTTCGATTTGTGGGTCATAAATCCTCTTGTATATAGCCTCCATACTTGGGTAAATTTCACCCATTACTGTCCAATCCACAAGACCCGTGTACGACTAGTACTTCCAAAGTACAGGCTCATCCTGTTGGATCGTAAATTGAGATCCTAAAACAAAATTTACCCACTACTGGTACCTTTCTATGATCTTAGTCTATGGATCATGATTACAACTACAAGCCATAGTTTAGGTTTCATGGAACTTGGCACCAGAACTAGAATTTGTATTCCCTTCTAAAATCCAACTTTCTGACTTATCGGGCCTTACATTAATAGTTAACTCGATATCCGAACCTATTACCTAAAATCTTAATGGTTGTTTAATAGTTTGACATGTCTATGAATCGATACCAATAAGTAAAATTGATCATTTTATAATTAAATTGAACTAACCGATATGTAACATTATATCCATTTCATGACTTGGAGTTGAAAGGGGGCAGTGTTTGCTCCTAAGCCATGGAAACATTATCTCTATGATGATAAGTGTGAAGTCTATATTGATCATCATAGTTTACAATATGTGTTAACTCAAAAAGACTTGAATCTGAGATAATAAAGGTAGATGAAATTACTTAATATTATGATGTCACTATCTAATATCATCAAAGTAAGGCTCATATGGTGTCAAGCGCATTAAGATGGAAATTAGCTAGTATAGGTAGTCTAGCCAGTTTGTAGGTGTCTAAGCAGCCTTTGTCTAGAGAGATTCATGCATTGGAGACTAAGTTCATGAAACTAGTCATCTCAAAACAAAAGTGGGGTACTAGTTAGTACTGAGCTTATACCCACTTTTTTCAAGGAGATCAATGCCAAGCAATTCAAAGATGAGAGTTAAATGAGCTTAGGAAGAAAATAGTGTCTGTTAAGGCATAAGATGTTGCTCTTGATGCCAGTGGTGTACTAAGTTTTAGGAGGAAGATTTAGTGTTCCACGAGTAGATGACATAATTTAGAGGGTACTGTCAAAGGCTCATGGATCAATATTCCATTCATCTGAGTATGATCAAGATGTATCAAAATTTGAACCGGCTTTATTGGTGGCCTAGCATAAAGAAAGACATATCTAAGTTTGTGGTTGAGTGTCAAAAGTTTCAATAAGTGAAATATAAGCACCAAAGGTTAGCAAATTTACTTCAGAGGTTTTCCATTTCTGAATGAAAGTGGAAGATGATAGGTATGGATTTTGTGGTTGGTCTTTTTGAGACCTTAAGGACGTTTGATTCTATTTGGGTTGTGGTTGATATGCTTATAAAGTTAGCCTACTTCATGCCGTTTAGAGTAAATTATAATGCTCAATACTTAGTGAAGATTTATGTGAAAGAGATAGTAAGGTCATATGAGGTTCCCCTTTCTATCATTTCTGATTGTGTACGCAATTTATATCAAAGATTCAAAAGAAATTGTATGAGGAATTAGGCACTCAGCTCACTTTCAGTATAACGTTTCACCCACATACTAATGGGAAGTTGGAGAAAACTATTCATGTTTTGGAAGACATATTGAGGGCTTGTATAATTTATTTTGAAGGCCATCGGTACAGGTTTCTATCATTGTCTGAGTTCTCCTATAGCAATAGTTATTGCTCCAGCATTAACATGGCCCCATTCGAAGCACTTTATGGAAAGGGGTGATAAGTTGGTTCAAGGTTGGAGATATGAAACCTCTAAATGTTTCTTAGGATAATCTAAATGGCATCCATGCTAAGGTTTTAGAAGCCCATAGTCAATAGAAGGATATGTAGACCACAAGGTTAAGAATAGGATGCTTTAGATTGGTGAGTAGGTTCTAAAATTTATGAATAAGTGGCCGTCATGGCAATACAGTCGCAAGTTTAAGTTGAAAAAGTTCTAAAATTATTTTTATTTCTCCCACATCGTTCTTTAGAGCCCAAAGCAATCTAGATCTATTTTTCTTCAATTTTCACTTGTTTCTTCAATAAAGAAAAGTGAATCATTCCCTAATTTTTAATTTGATTCCTAAACCTAAAAATTTATGAAAATACTCTTAGGGGGAAAGGGTTTGACATGAACTTAATGGTGGAAAAATTCCTATTTTGTAACACCCCTCAAGAATCTAATTTCCAAAGGTATGTAAGGCCTACAAAATCTTTCTACACTATTTTATCATCGTGTAACTACTAGTTTCTTCGATTATCAAGTTATTAACTGAGAAAACGATTTCTTCATTATGAGTAATTGTTCTTGTTTATGTTGTTTTTGAGTAAAAGCATGGAATTCACTAACTTTTTCTACTATATTGAGGTCCTAAGTAGAGATACTACTTTTAAATTGTTATACTAGTTGAACCCTAAAGTTACTACGAAAACCTATGAATTTTCAAGCCTTGCTTTAAATTCAAGAAAGCATCAGCATAAGTATTTTATGAATAGTAAACCATGAAACCTATGACTTTAGACAGTGTGGAGAAAAGTTAAGAGAATGCTAAGTTGGACTAAGTCTCAAAGAGAAGGAAGGTAATACTTTGAGAAAATATATTTTATTAAGTATGAGCATATAATAAACATTTTCAGGAGTAGTATTGAGCACCGATATGGGTAAGAGTAATAACAACTCAAACTCATAAAAATATGTAGCCAGCGTAAGATAGGACTATACCTAGAGTAGAGCTCCTCATTTCCACTAAGATGTCCCAGTTTTGGGATGGATCTACTCCCCTAGTTTTCGTCTCTTACCCCGACAAAGTATGGGATGACTCTGGCAGCGTGGTCAAGACATTGTATCATCACGAGACTCATAGTGATGCTGGTTAGTTAGAGAAACTACCCAAGCTAAAGTAAACTAGTTCTTGCATACAGAGTTTCAACACATGTTTTTTTCTTTTTCTTTCAACATACATTTTATCTACTATTTTTTATCCTATTTTGAGACATGTTTTAGCCTCTTTTGAGTATAGCATTCTATCCTAAGTTCTCAATTTTAGTTATTTAACATACTCGTACATTTCACATACTAAAATCCTTAGGATCTGCATCATTTTATGATGCATACGCAGGTGATAGAGTCCCTCAATAGATGCTTCGTTAGGGACTAGCATTCTATCTAGCTATTGGTGAGGCCTCCTACCAGCCAGAGGCTTTGGAGTCTTTATTTCCATTTTGGTACTTATTTTCAGTTGTGGTTACCGTAGGCCTGTCATTGTAGTTTTTTCAAATTATCTTAGTTAGACATTCCATAGACTGGATGACATGAGTTTTTAGTTCTTACTTTGAGTTATTGTTGGGATGTTTCCTTTATTCAATTTGTTCAGATTATTATAGTATTTTTAGCTTATCACACCTAAGTCCATGATTTATTATGTAAGTCTTTCGTTAAGCAAAGTAGCCAGGCCAAGTGATTTTTTTGGGACCAGAAATGGTTCTAGGTGTCAGCCACGTCCAGGGTGTAAACTTTGGGTGCGACAAACTTGGTATTTGAGCATAAAGTTCAAGTGTCCTAGGGTATCTATAGAAGCGTGTCTAGTAGAGTTTGTATTATTTGTATAAAGTGTACCATATCCATAATAAGGAGGGTATAGGGCATTAGGAAGTGCCACTGTCATTATTCTATTTTATGTTTCAGAGCTTGCCTCTATTTATCCATTCTAATTCTGCATTCACGTGTTGTTTTTCAGATCATGCCTGCACATAGAGCCGCTAGAATAGTCAGGGGTAAAGGATGCCCAACGGGGTAAAATGTAAACCAGCCTAATTCACCAATTCTTAAGGGACCTATAGGTCCAATTGTTCCCGTTGAGCAGCTACCACAAGCGGATATCTCTAATGTTGAGCTCTGCTAGGTCATCCAGACTTTGGCACAAGCAGTCACCACACAAGAAGGTCGATAGGGAGAATGTTGACATGATGGTACAAATACCACCAAGGTTCATTAATTTATAAGGGTGAACCCACTTGAATTCACATGGTCTGATGTGAAAGAGGATCCTGAGAACTTCATTGAGGAGCTCCAAAGAGTATTCTAAGTCATGCACACAGGTGATGTAGAGCAAGGCGAGTTGGTTGCCTACCAGCTCAAGGGAGTAGATAGACTCTGGTTTGATCAATGAAAAAGGGGTAGAGCAGGAGGAGCGCCAACTGTGAGTTGGGAAGTCTTCGAGGAGGCCTTTCGGGGATAGTACTTTCCTATAAAGTTTAGACAGGCTAACGTGAGGGAGTTTTTAAATCTGAAGCAAGAAGTTATGAGTGTGCGGTAGTACAACCTCAAATTCACTTAATTGTCCCATTATAATCTGACTATGATAGTAAACATGAGTACTCAAATGGATTTATTCATATCAAGGCTCTCTCGAATGACTAAGAGAGAGGGCAAAAATGCTATGCTAATTGGAGGTATGGATAGCTTGCTTGATGACTTATGTGAAACAGGTGAAGGAGGAAAAGATGTAGGATAGGGAAGAGTTCAATAATAAGAGGGCCAAGACATTAGGCTATGAGACAGGTAAGAAGTGGGTTGGAGGTGCTAGTCAGTCATTCTTTCAGCCTAAGACATTTAGGTCAGCACGTTCGTCTACTAGTGCACCTGCACCAAGGGTATAGAATGAACAGGGATCACAAAGCCACAGAGTTCATAGAAGCCAGTCATAGGGGAATGTAGCTCAAGGATTGACTCATTTTTCGACTTGTGGTAAGTATGGCAGGACTCATCCAGGAGAGTGCCTTATAAGCACAAATAGTTGTTTTAGATGTGTTCAAGTGGGGCACTTTTTGAAAGAGTGTCCTATGGGGAGGTAGAACATTAGGGATAACAATTCTCAGTCAGTTTCTTCAGCACCACAAGGTAAGCCAGTTCCGAGGGGTGCTACATTAAGGACAAATGGGGGCACAAACCATCTATATGCCATGGCCACTAGATAGGAGCAGGAGAACTCACCATATGTGGTTACTGGTATGATCAAACATTTTACCTATGATATCTATGTATTGTTAAACCCATGTGCCACATTGTCATTTGTGATCCTTAGGTGTAACAACCTGAATATTTTCTAAATCTCCTTATGATTGGCCTTATATGATGTACTACTGACCATGGTTATGTTTTGATAGCCACGGGTTGAGTTTAAGTGGCCGAATACAAAATGAACTAGTTGGTTGCCTAGAGGAACAATTTTGGCAGTGTACTTAAAATAGTCATAACTTTTTATGTGAGCTGAATCATGTGAGATACTACATATAAAATTGAATATCGTTGAGTTAGCTTTGCAACACAACTGGTTTCACTCAATTTGGAGTTTGGATGAGGGACATATGACCCAAATAGTGAGACTATCTGAAATTCGGAAGCCATTGGAGATAGGCTCAAAAAAGTAGCCAAGGATCGGGACACGGACCGTAAAACTTTTCACAGTCCATCTAGGGTGTTGTGGGATGTCACAGTGAGCTAGGGGTGTCAAGGAACCACCCCTAAGCCAAGTATAGGACCATGGGACCTTGAATGGCCCGTTTGAGTCCAAACGGCTCGTCCACTGTCCCGTCAAGTTGGACAGTGTCTAGGCCAAGACATGGACAAGTTTGGGTAGTTTAAGTATAGGCTCACGAGGCCTGACATGGCCATTCCCACAACAGATGGACCGTCAATGTGTTCGTCAAGTGTAACAGAGAACTTTCCGAGAGTTCGCGCTGAATATTTGGGTAAGTATGGTGAGATGGTGAGTTGGATGGGTCGTTGACCACTAGAAGGAAATGTATCTGCCATTTCACATTATTTAGTTCCGAAAAGTTACATTTTATTAAGCGTATTTTTGGAATTTTGTCTTTCCTAAGCCTCTTTTAAGCCCCCTAAGGTCCCCAAATCCCTATAGACATTACATAAACCGTAAGCTTTCACTCAAAACACTCTCAAGGGTTCCATTGATTCCTTTCAAGTTCTTGAACACCATTGTTGAAGATTCGAAGGAAATTTTGGGAAAGTGATCAATTCTTGATTCTGTACGCAACCTAAGTGTTGTTATAAGGTATGTGGGAGTTAAATTTGTGGGTACTTCCGCCCATGAAGGCCAAGAACCCTAAACCTTTAAAATATGAATTTTTACATTTTACATAGTTATGGGTTCTCTTGAATTTGCAAAAATTCTCTTGACGTTTGATGTTCGTTGTAGCATTTAGGTTATTTCATTGTGAAGTTATTCCTGAAACTTATGATTTACTCCATTAAAGTTTGAAGAGTTTGTATTTCATGTATTTGTCTTGAATTTTTATACATGGGTAAGTCTTGTTGGGTTTTACTTTGAAATTTGAATATGAATTTGATGAAGTAAAGTTGAATTATAAATTGAAGTTTTGAATTCCGTTACCTATGCTTTGATGCATTCATTCATGCAATGCATTAGATAAAATTATGATGAAACTCTTGTTTTGGAGAAACTCTTGATATGAATTTGGATATGTCTAGGCTTGTGATCACAATGTCTCTTTGATTGACTCTATGAGTCATTTGGGTGCTTGCACCATTTTCTTTGGTTTTGGATTTTGTTAGAATGAGCTACATCCTATTGCATTGATCTTGAATGATTTTGGAAACTTTTGATTTGGTTTGAAGTCATTGATTTGAAACGTTTGAAATTTTGAAAATTTTGCCTAATGATGCATGATTTGAAAGTATGGTTAGTTTCGAGTTTTGAAAGATATTGATATGTATATATGAATTCCCATGGGATCCGACTTAGTACCGAGGGAATGGGCATTCACCCTTTCCGTCAAACTATGTGCCACCATGGGATTGCCCCAGGTTGGGAGCTTTGTTTTGATTGCCCCAAATTGGGAGCCTTATTTTGTTACCTCTTGTTTAAGGGAGTTTTGCGATCTACTTGGCAAGTAGTCCATTCTGAGTGGTAGCTCGCTTGGTCCTACTTTAAGTCGGTTGAGGTCAATTCCCAAAATTATAATATTGACAGGTTGTATTTCATGCATCATGGCATATGTAACTTATTATATATATTCTTTTGGCTAAGTGCACTTCTTTCGAATAAAGTGTCCCCTTGTCATATTGTAGTCACGCTCCCATGTCATATGCATTGCATGCCCGCATACTTATTGCTTAATTGTTCTAACCCAAACTTTTGTCTACATGTTCTAATCATGTAGGTGTTGGTGACGAGTTCTATCTACCTACTGACGAGCATTGATTTAGAAGCTATCTGTTATGGTGAGCCCTTATTCCAAGGGCAATAGCCGACTTCCTTCTAGCCTTTAGTAATTCATTTCTATTTTTGTTAGACTTTTGAGGGTGAGCCCAGACTTGTCGTGGCCCCCGTCACTCCAGTAGAGGCATGTGTTGGACCTA